>ML661344.1:3981741-4222352 GCA_007570785.1 Antilocapra americana | reverse complement strand
TGTGTGTGTGTGTGTGTGTGTGTGTGTGTGTGTGTGTGTGTGTGTGTATTTGTGTATATATATATAAAATATGCATATTTGGAACACAGCACAGGGCTTTGACCATGAGGCAGAAGAGATATGTGGGCAAGAGATTCGCCGCCTCTGGTGATGGTGGTGGTGTGTATGATTCTGGACACTGAAAACAAGCTTCAGGAAACCAGGGTGAAGAGTAGAGGTCCTACATAAAGACAGAGCCGGGGAAAACCTGGAAGGGTGAGACAGAGGGGATGGCAGTGTTCGGTTAACTCAGCTGGATTTGCTATGGTCATAGATACTGATCTAAACTGAGGATACACCGTCCCAACTGTGATGGGTTTTCTGAAGACCACTTTATCTCCTCACTGTGAAATTGAGTGTAATGGAGAAGGCAAATGAGTCATGAGTAAAATGAAGCTAAGTAAGTAATTGCCTCCTTATAATTTCACACCCACATATACATATGTATATATGCTGCTTAGTTTGTGTTTGACTCTCTATCGCCCCATGAAATATAGCCCACCAGCTCCTCTGCCCATGGAATTGCCCAGGTAAGAATATTGGAGCAGGTTGCTATTTCCCACTCCTGGGGATCTTCCTGACCTAGGGACTGAACCCATGTCTTTTGTGTCTCCTGCATTGGCAGATGGATTCTTTACCACTGGTGCCACCTGGGAAGCCCGTGTATGTGTGTGTGTGTGTGTGTGTGTGTGTGTGTGTGTATATATATAAAATACATACTTTATATAGGCATATTTTATATATATATATATATATTTAAGAGAAAATAGCTAGAAAGAGTCCTTCAGTTCAACCATCAGCAGAGCCTACAGAAACTTTAAAAACCTTATATTAGATACCTGGGATTTTTCCACGGAAGCTGTGTGCTTATCACACATGGGGCTGATCTCCATTCCCCTCTCCCGCTCTTTGTCTCCCTGCTGGAAAAATTCCTCCATGATTCGGTCTGTCCACTGTCGATACAATTCCAGGGACTTGGTGGGGTTGCTCAGGTCTGCACAGTGTACCATGTTGCGAAGGACCTGAAATCATTAAGTTTTGAAAATCCCATAAAATTATGTATAAATACTACTAGAACATCTCAGCCCTCTTGTACTAGTACACTGGGTACCAGACCCAAGAACATTTTAGTTGCATTATAATTATGGTGTTGGCACCAAAAAAGCAAGATTACAATGGTGCTGGCCAGAGTTGGTTATTTGCCATTATTAGTGTCCCAAAAGGGAAAATGTGTCTTCTTTGATTGACAGTCATTGAATTTAAAAATTTGAAGGGACATGAGAGGTCAGATGCTGCTGCCATAGTTTCTTTTCCTCAGTTTGGAAAAAATGCAAAGAATTATTCAAAGTATTGGTGTTTTTCTTAAAAAAAAAAAAAAGAATTACTCAAAGTAGATGTCTTCATATTTTCCACTTGTGGAAAGAAGAGACCAGCTGAGGGCAATTTGTATAACCAAAACAGACCTGACAAAGTTCAAGTCAGTGGGATTTATATCTAAACATGAGCTTTTGGGATCAGCAGTCACGTACACCCTATTACAATGAGATTTTGCTGTTTATTTTTAGAATTAAGCAACTCAATAAGTAGAGTTCTGTTTTTCTTTGTAAATTAGAGGATCAGCTTGAATATCCATTTTCCTTTGCTTGTTCTTAAAATAAGCCTGAAGTTGTAGTAGTAAGATAGGATATGCAGCTAGGTAAATTTATTTGTTTTCCTTTTTTCATTGCTGTTTCATTTAGTTTGGTGTGGTGTTGTGTTAGATCAAAGGCTCCCATCCAATACCTGTATACGATCAGTATAGTTGTCCAGGAGAAGAACACCAGAGCTCGTAACTTTCTTTGTTTCTACCATTGTCTTCAGGTCTGCCAGCAGGCTCATGTGTTTGGACATATCAGTTGCTAAGACCTGGGGTTAAAAGAAAAGAAAACTCTCAACAAACTCAGTTTATCAAGGAGAATGGACTTTCCCTTCCTGCAAAAGTAAAAGTAAGTGAGGATCACAGGGAGGCCAAAGTCTTACCATGTCGATAACCATCTTCCTGAGTGTTTGACGTTGCTTCTTGGTGAGATTCTGGAAGATGTCACAGTGTTCTTCTTGGAGCAGTTTGAAACCCACGGCAAGGTGATGGTTTTCCAACACAGACTCATCATTATACATCAAAGCGAGTTCTGAGTCTAGCAAACAAGGAAAAATCATGATTTAATGAAAAGGGATACAATTCAAACAGTGACATTACCTCAATATGAAATCAGAGCAAGTTCTCTCCAAATGATTTCAAGAACCAAGACCCTATACATCATTTTCCCTTAAAGAAACTGTCTCCCTCTAAAAAGAGTCAATTTCTAAAAAAAAAAAAAGCTTCTAGTAGATATTCACATATAAATGTTCTTTTTGATTAAAAGTCATAGTATTTTTAAAATCCTTTTTCTCTTTTTCACTTCAGTTGAAGAATTTGACATTTTAGGTAAGGGTATTCCCAAACAATTAAATCCTATTTTTATCTCAGTTTGTAACTTCATGTCTTCACATATTTTGTACTTCAGAAAAGAATAGACTGGAAATGTCACTAAATTTTATCCCAGCTATTACAATTTTTCATATTATTTCACTTTTTGATGTATTTCCGAGCTCTGTCAATTGTGAGCTTTGGATTTTTGAAAAAGATAACAGTGTGAGTTTAAATTTTTACTTTATCCAAATAATATAGCTTTTTGGAGATTTTTATAAATATGGTAACAAAACAATAATTTTTAACAGCAATCTTGATGCCCTATTTTCTGCTGTAGGGCCCTATAATGCCAGAAATTGCATTATCTGGATACCTAAACTGTAGCTTCTAGCCTGCCTTTCACACAGAAAAATCATAGGCATCCTTTGAACAGAGCCATGATCTGTTCTTGAGAACATGGTCATCAAACTCATGAAGCCACATTTTCTCCTAATCAAGAATAATAATCAAGCGATGGTAACATGTTACTAGCAGTAGGTGCTATTAGTCATAAATCATTGTTTTAACTGTGCTTTGAGTTACATCTTCAGAAATGGTGGTGGGAAATGTGAAGTCATTTCAGCACTCTTGCCTCATTCATCCTGTGACCAGGGGAATAGATCTGCAAGCTGGCTTTTATGTGTTGTAATGCTGTACATGGCTCTGGCAGAAAGGCCGTTTTTCTTTGTGAACTGGCCTATGCATGGGATGACTCATGATGCCACAAAACACCAGCTGATATAACCCACACAGACAAGTAGCTGCTCAAAGTTTATGTTCTTTCAATGGAAAAATGAGGTAAATAAACAAGGTATCTCATACCTAGTCATTCAAATATTCTGATGACAAAGGATGATAAGGGCTCTTTGACAACAAGTAGCTCCAACATTTCTTAAAACTGTCAGCAACTGATGTTAATCTTGACCACAACAAGATAACAATATTCTCAGAAAAGTACTTAGGTTTTCAGCATTTAGAAATGCTGGGGAAAATCATGGATTTTCATTAGCATGGATACTTAATGTTTTGAGCATGATAAAAGCTTCAAGTAGGGCTTGGGGTCCTAAGGTTGGGCCAACTCTGAAGGTCACTGAATTTAGACCAAGCCATATTACAGAGCAGTCCATAATCAAACCTTTGCAGTTGGAAGAGAGGGTGGGAGACCTTTACTGACCCAGCTGTACACCCTGAATTGTAGAAGCCTATTCCAGTGCTTTTTCTGGAGTCTTATCTCTATTTGGAGGCTCGCATGCTCAGAGCCAACACTTGGACCTGCTTCCTCTGTAGAAAGGGACGCTAGCGGGTTGCCATGCTCTGTGTGAGAGCACTGCATAATCCTGTGCTTGGGAATCCGTTATTCCCAAGCCTTTCCTTGTCCTTACTAGATAATTCCACATCAGTTATTCTTTCCTCACATATTGTATTTTCCAAACATTGAGCACTTTTTATGGGTCCCCTCTGACCTTTTCCAAGTTCTCCATGCAGCTCAAAAATGATGTTGCTAGACTGGTCACAGTATCCAGGAAAGGTCTAACTAGTCTAGTGGAATGGAAGGATGATCTCATTATTACTCTTATTATTATCCATAATGAAAACATCAGGAGGAAAAAAAAATGAAGCCGTGAATCATACAATTATCTTGAATGACTATTCTAGTGGTGAACTCACTTGTGTTGATGAGAAACTGATTGGAGACTCCAGGATGATCGACGTCATGGATAGCAGCTGCAAAAATGGCAGCCAGAATTTCCAAATCTGTGAAGACGGCCTGCAGAGCAAAACGAGCTCGTTGAATTCCATGTTCCATTAGCCTAGCCTGCTGATTCAGTTTCACACTGAGGTACGCCATTTCATTCACATGGTTTGTTGACTTACATAATCTCTCAATATACTAATTCAATTAAATGTAGATTCTGTCTATCATCACAAGGTCTCTTAATGTGTACATCAAGCCTGCAGGCTGTGGCTGGGGGAATGCTTATGGTAAAAGATCAGGTGGTACCTGATGTTTGTTTCTTGGCTAAGCAGTACTGCAGGATAGTACTTATGTAACACAAGCACATAACAGGTCAAAGAAGCAAGTCAGACTGGCTCCGCCCAGAGACATAAAAACCTTCGTATGTTTTCAGGCTGAGTAAGGCCAAATTCCAGATTGATAAGACTGCCAATAAGTTGTTTTTAAAAAACTAACCAAGCCCGGCTAGCTCAGTCGGTAGAGCATGAGACTCTTAAAAAACTAACCTTGTAGTGTGGTCAGAAGCTTTTGCACTTATTCATTCATACATTCAATAAATACCTATCCACTCAGTGATTAGTCTAGACAGAATACAAGAACATTTCTAATAAGTGAGACCTGATGCCCAGTACTCAACCCTGTGAAGCCTCCTCTGCCCCACCTGTACACAACAATTTAAACCTAGTATTTATTTAGGTATAACTTGCTTCTGGCTAAAATGTCTTCCTCTTTCTGAAATGTCTTTCATCGTCCTTCAGGGTTACTTACATCTCTGATCCTTCAAATCAAATTATGCATGGATACTTGAACTCTTCCTTCGCTAAACATCTGTGGCACTCACAATCAATTTCTAGCCACACAGTGGTGATGGTTTAGTTGCTCAGTCGTGTCCAATACTTGTGACCCTGCTAGGCTCCTCTGTCCATGGGATTTCCCAGGCAAGAATATTGGGGATCTTCCCAACCCAGGGATTGAACCCAGATCTCCTGTATCGCAGGCAGATTCTTTGCTGACTGAGCTACCAGAGAAGCCCCAGCCACACAGTAGTAACAGCGATAGATAGCTGATAAACAGTGTTGTCCCACCGTGTGCTACTTACACGGACATAAAAATAACATTGCTTTTTTCCTTCAGGGAAATAAAACAGTCTTAACTGCTTGGATTTCATTTCTCAGCATATTTGGAATCCAAGCAATAGAGCAGGGGTCAGTTTAATCTTTCTTCACCCTCCAAGCTGAACCTGCAAAAGTGGTTTGGGCTAGGGCATAGACAGTCCCTTCCTGAGTGAGCCTGTACATTTTGGAAATACCTAACCACCACTGCCATCTGTCAAGGGAGAGTATGGCCTGCTGGACCCCCTGGGCTGCATAAACTGATATATACAAATGTATTATCAGGGAGGGAAGCAGCCGCAGCCACCTTCTAGCAAGATATCAGAGAAGATGAAATGCTGTCTCTATTTGCTTCAGCATTATTAATTCCTCAGTTCTAGATTTTCAGTTACTTTTCCTTCAATACATAGAATCAGTTTTATGAACTCTTAGGAGAATAAGCCTATGGATGCTTATTACTAATAGGAACTATGTGCTTAGGCATTCAGTCATGTCTGACTCTCTGTGACCCCATGGACTGTAACCGACCAGGCTCCTCTGTCTATGGGGATTCTCCAGACAAGAATATTGGAGTGGGTTGCCATGCCCTCCTCCAGGGAATCTTCCCAAACCAGGGATCGAACCCAGACTCCTGTATTGAAGGTGGGTTCTTCACCATCTGAGCCACCAGGGAAGCCCTATAGGAACTATTGGTAACATTTTGTATTTCTGTACTATCTCTCACAGTGCCTGGGATGGTGTGGGCAGTTCAGATCAGCATGTAGAGACTAAACACTAGATGCCAAACTAGACACTTATTAGGTCCTGGAGACACAATGAAAAATAAAGCTCCCTGTTACCTGCTTGATAATTAAATATTTTTTCAAATGTAAAAGAGGAAAAGGAAAGGCTACTCTAATACCAGAAAGCAAGTAGAAACATCATCCATTTATATTAGTAACCTGACTGATACATGTTATAAATAATATAAAGAGACAGTTCAAGTATGTACAATCATCTAACTACATTATTTCTCTAAATATATCATACTTTCTATGGTACTTTTTAAAGAGGAGGGGCAAGGTATGCAAAACAGATTGTAACTACTCACATCTAAAGCTGGCGTAGAAAGAAGAACATGGGTTGACTGGGCCACATCAGCAGCGTGTAGGCTGTTATGGTATGCCACATCTGCATGGTAATGGTCTTCCAAAGTCATCATGTAGGTAACAAAGGTATCAGATGAGATTTTGAATGTCTTCAGGAGGTCTCTTTCCTATACAGCAAAATGGGTTAGAAAATAAATAAGTGGATCTCCAAAAATGAAGAAAAGCCAAATCAGAAAGGTAAACTGGGATGGAAGAAAAAAACATAAAGAACATCCAATTGGATAACCAACGTTCACTCCTGTTTACTCACCTGGAAAATGGCATACATGATGCACGTTAGGGGCCTATTATGTGAATATCCAGCCACATTGAAGATGTTAAGGCCCCATTTGTTCAAGTCTTCCAGCTCCTGTTGTCAAAATGAGAGAAATTTAGAAATAAAAACACTTTTGTTAGCAGGCCTCGTTGTTTTCATTTATTTTGGGGGCATGAGTTGAGTAAGTCTATAGAGTATCTATTTAGTGTTCCAGTTACATGAACATTTGAAAATGGAATGGTCTGGGAGGCTGGGTGTCCTCTTCATGCTAGTCACACATCTTTGTACATATTTTTCAGAAGAGGGAGAGTGGTGTCTATTTGTAAATTTGGCTGCTGGCCTATAACTTTTCTGCCATGTCTGTCCTCAACTAATGTTGCTTTCAGAAGTAGATATAAGTGATTAGAGGTCATCCTACCCTATTTCCCTGTAGCTCCCCTTCTCTGCTCACTGGTCCATCAGTAACAACTAGAAAACAATCTCAGCTAGAAAACCCCTCTGCCCTTTGGTAATTATCACTGAGAACAAAGTCAAGGAGACTTAGCTGCTAGAATGTGTGTGAATCAACCCTAATTTAGTGTAAAAGGTCATGAAGATGCTAGTCACCCATTATCTCCTAGAGCTTCTGGGCTGCAGAAAGACCTGAAAGAAACATCATTCCATCCTGTGTTGTGGGATTATTCCAAGATTATCTGATTAAAGGAGCAATTTGTTCTATTATTAATTTTTGCCCAGAGTAAGGGATAAGGGATACAGGGGGAGGAGGGTATGGCAACCCACTCCAGCATTCTTGCCTGGAGAATCCCACCAATGGGGCCCTAGTGCGCTACAGTCCAAAGGGTTGCAGAGTCGCACATGACTGAAGTGACTTAGCATGCACACACTTGGGATACAGGCTCTCCGTAGAGTCTTGGCCCAATATGTAATCAGCCTTCCTCTAATGACATCTTTCAGCTGCCCCCTCACTGAATGTTCATTTGATCTCATTTCATATTTTCACAAGGCTGAAAAGTCACCTTGCACAGCCTCCGAGAGGAGGTATGAATTCTTTCTGAGCCTTCCTCCACTACTAGGGATTAGGCTCAAGAGTCAATGCTGTCAGTTTCTCTCATTTCTTCTCCAATTCTGCCAATCGATGCATATTTTCTTACTGATCCTGGCATATAGTCTCTGAAATATCCTCTGGGATAATTCAGTCCTGCCTACTGCCCTTACCTTGGATTCTCCCAATATGTGTTCAACAGGATTCTCCATTCGTGAGTTAACGGACCCAACTCAGGGCAAAAATCTGGTCTTTTGGTATATAAAAAGGGTCTTTAACTAGGTGTACAGCAATGGAAAAAGAGGGTACATCAGCCTCATCATACTATTTAATAATAAAGCAAAAGGGACCACTACCATTTTCTAGTAGGAGGTTTTGGACATCTGTCTGCTGTAAAGCAGCACCACACATGTGCACACCCAGCTTGTACGCACCTTGGCTAGATGATCTTCATTTTCCGTGTTGACTCCAAAGCGTGAGATGCTTGTATTATTCAAGCTTGAACTATGCATCAGTTTTTTCACTCCGCTTATCTGTGTCATGAGCTGTTGCTTTTTCTTTTTCTCCCTGTCTTTCTGGGTGGGAGATGGAATCTCCACGTCATTCTGTTTGTCTGCAATAACAAAAAAAAGAATAGGTTTTTCAGTCCCTGTGTGCCAGTGAGAACGGCTGTGTGCCAGGGAAAACCCACCGCAGTATTCAGAACAACTTCTAATGGTCTGCCACGGGTAGCACACCTTAGGAAGGGCAGTTCTAACATTATCTCACTTGTCCTCCAGGACAGTCCTGTGATGGGTGATTTAATCTCTAAAGCAGCAGACTGAGGTCCAGAGGAGCTAAATCACTTGTTCAAGAATGGCAGGTGGAACTCTATCCCAGGTCTTCTGTTTGCAGGGTGTTTTGGGGGAGTTATACTCCAACATTTTCAAGGTGTGACATCAACATTTATATGTAAATTTCTCATTAAAATGAATAACTTGTCTGTGTATATAATCAAAAATGTTCATGTAGCCAAGCCGGGGTTAATAAAAACAGGCTTTATGTTTTGCTCTTTATATTTGTATTTATTTTTTTTAATTTAAAAGATCCATATAACTGTAGCTGGGTTTGGTTTAGATGAGTGGCACATATATTATAAAAATGAATGGTTTATAATCTTTGAATGATTACCTTAAAGCTTTGGTTTATTACCATTTTAGGTTTAGAGAAAGACTATACTTTCAGTATTATTTCATGCCTTGCGTCTATGAATCCCATGAATAAATAATAATAATGCCTCTCATTTGTAACATGCATTACATTTATTAAAATGTGCATATTAAATATAATCATCTCATTTAATATTTTAAAAAATTCTGCTACAACAAGATAATAGAAGAGCTAGAGTTAGTGAGAGAAGCATATCTACCTGCTCAG
This sequence comes from Antilocapra americana, assembly GCA_007570785.1. NCBI lineage: Eukaryota > Metazoa > Chordata > Mammalia > Artiodactyla > Antilocapridae > Antilocapra > Antilocapra americana. The sequence continues at coordinate 4,213,116 of ML661344.1, read as the reverse complement.
AAGCTCTTTCTTCTATATAATGAGATTAGAAACATCAGCAGTCAAATACTCTATTCCACTTCACAGGGGGATGGATGGATCCTGAGAGTTCTGCAAAACGCATCAGCTCTCTCAGGCCACAGATACGCCTTTGGGTGCACCGAGGCTATCATTTATTAAAGCGCTCGGACAGCTACCTCACCGAACTAAATGAGGCCCTGTGGCTGAAACGGTTAATGCAGCTTCCAAAAGTTCCTACATTTATCTCTACTTGTTTCAGCGAAAATGAATCCAAAGACAACTTCCCCATTTGAAAATGACACGTTTCCAGATGGCCTGCTGGGATCTCGACAATTTGCTTTCAACTCCGGCAGCTGATGACATAGTCACATGTTCTCCCTAGAGACCTCCGCCTGCTCTCAGGACCCTGTGGACAACTCATCAAAGCAAAGTGAGCCCAGAGACAGACGCGGAAGCAGCTGTTCTGGACCCTGGGCACCTGGCTGCAGGGCTGGAGCAAGGGTTTTCTCTGTCCCTGGAATCTCAGTGCTGTCTCTGGGTGTCCCCCAACTCCTCGGTCCATCAGCCTATGACTCTACCTTAGGGAGGAATTTTAGTGGTCATCTTGATTAGTTTAGGGGTTTCCAACATGGTTCAGCATCACCCAGGGAACTTTTGAAAAATACAGACTTAGGAGCCCCATCCAGTCCTACTGAACCAGTTTTTTTTTCTAAAAGCTGCCCAAGTGACTCTGATGGTCAGAGCCAGGTTTGGGAACCAATAATAATCCCACACACTCATTTTTCAGATGAAGTCAGCAACTTTCCCAAGCTCAAAGGGCAATTTATTCAACAGATATTTATTTTGCAATTACCTTGTTCCAGACAGTGATTTAATAGCATAGAACCCAGGCCCCTGAAGGTTCCTGTTAAAATCTCTTTCTGGTGTCTTAGTCTTTGGCATAAAACTATATATGGCATTATTTTTGAATTTACTTTTCTCCCCGTCACCTCACTCCTAATAACGACTACTTTGGCTAAAAGGCCACTATAGCCTCTGCCTCTCCTAACATCATTCTTTACCATTCTGGTTAAAGAAGCTGTTGGATTCTTCTGTGCCAATGCAGATACAAAAATCTGTAGTGAAACTAGCAGCTTTTTCTCTGTGTTTAATTAAAGATTCCCTGCAACAGCCAGTCATTGAGCCAGCCAAACCACTACTCTGTCTGGAATGTTACATACAATAAAGAAGAAACCCATTACCCACAGAGAATGCCATTTCGACATTAATGGGTGTTTCCCTGTGCAGGCATTGGAACAACTGATGGGATTCCCTACTCTGAATTTCCTCTGTTAAATGCTTAGCCAGCGCCATATGGAAATAAACTAAAACATACACTCAAAGAATCATAATAGACACATTATGAATTTACATTATAGACTCATCAGATTACAATGGGCAAACAGTGGAACTGTACAAAATAAATAAGTAAATAAACAGAAGCAAGAAATGGTCACACCCAAACTCTGATAATGACATCACTGGAGGTGATTTCTTGGCTAGGTTGCAGCATTTAATCCTATAAAATTCCTAAGTTCTTTTTCAAAATTTTCAAAATGTAGGAAAGGTTTTCAATCCCAGACAGTAAGTGGGGATTTAAAGGGGTGACTTTGCTCTGTTTGTAGCAATACTAACTAAATTGTAATATCACATCTAAGGATCCTGCTTTAATCTGTGCTCTTTCCCCCTGAGCCCTTACTTTCTCCTGTACCAGCAACTTGAGCCCATTATCCTATATGAGCACCACAGAGTGCCTGCTCTGACTGTTTCTCACCCGCCTTTCAGGCTGTCCGTCTGGACACCATCTTCTTAAATGAAACAAGTTTCACAAAGCCTTGCAGTGGGGGAGTTCCCTCTGTCCTGAATGACATGTTGTAACTTTCAATGACTCTTACTGAGATACTGCTCTTCAAGTTTAACTGTGATCAATAAGGTCTTATCATTTTATACTCTTAGAGCTGTGCTCTAAGGGCCTTTTATATTACTGGAAGCTGTTAACAAAATGTTTTATTGTTTGGTACAGCAATCCTGATTCCCAAAGACTTTTCCCCAAAGAATACGTCTATTACTTAAAGACAATTTTCTTCCATATGTTCTGACAGCCTAATAACCTTCTTTCCCTAAGAAGCGACAGGTATTTAGATTTAGGAGTCAAGAGAGCAAAGTCCTAGTTCTAACTCTGGAACATTTTATCCAACAAATTAATTTGGTCAAGCCAAGTTGCCTTCTGTTCCTCAGTTTTCTTTCTTGGAAAAGGAGGAAACTAGATGAAGCCATTAAAGTTCCTTTCAGATCTGACATTTTATGAAGAAGACTTCATAGTCCTCCAGGAATACCCACCATGCTCACTGGGCAGAAAGTAGAGTTCCAAGTTTTGCACTTGCTGTTTGGAAACAAGCTTTGCTTGTTTGCTTTTGAATATTATCAAACTATAAGCCTACGATCCATTCCAGAGAGTCTGGGTTGCCAGGTTTGTCTTAGTAAGATGATAAACTCCGTCCATACCAGAGTCACAGAAAGTTAGAGCTGGAACCGACTGAGGATGTCATCTACTCCAGTATTCCCATTTTACAACTGAGGTAGCTGATGAATCTTGCGCTTAGATGATGGACTATTTTCTCCCTAAATTTTCTGAAGAATATTTAAAATTTTATCTGTCTCTCTAGTTTGATCAGGTCTGCCTTGTGCATGCACACATTCATGTATACAAACGCACACACAAACACATGTTCACACTCAACACCCTCCAAATGCTAGGTGTGTAAGGACTGAGATTCTAACAACCTTCTTCAAACAGCTTGCTCTTGATAATTTAATTTGGAAATAATGAGAATCCAGATGATAGGCCTTCCTCAAGAGATACACCTCAATATCAAATGAAATATTCAACAGAATTGAGAGTTCTTAACTCTTGAGATGCAGTATTGTGACTGAGAACTCATTTTTATTATCTTCTCAGCTTTCTCACTTGATAGGCTTTGATGCTAAAATAAGAATAATTGGTATACTAAAATATTCTCATGGTCCTTGGTGAGCCATTAATGAAAGAGGCGACAAGTAAAGAGGACTGCTTAGGTGCCACCTTGGGTGATGACAGGCTCAGAGACGTCCTGTAGCTTTACTCCAGTGCTCAGAGTCTCTTTGGGAAGACAGATGAGCCTTGGTATCTTAAGATGCAATGTTTTCAAAAACAAAAATGAGTTCTTGCACGTACTGCTTTTTATTTTATTTTTATTTTTTTTATTGTTCTTTACCATAGTCATTAACCTGTAAAATGTCCCTAAAACAGCCCCTAGGTAATGAAAAAATGATTGAGTGTTTCACAGAACAGAGCATATTTAAAGTGGACAGGAGAAAATGCTTGTCTTCGAAGGAATAAAGTGGGAATAATGGAGAAGATAAGGATCAGTATATAACGCTTTCTGTTCGATTAGATTCTAGCTCCTCTTCGAGCTAGGCTATATGGAAAAAATCTTTTCTTTGTTTTCTGACAAAGGTTGTTGCAACTGCTGCTGGAGAAACCCAGGTTCTGCAGACATCCACATACTGGAAATAGTTGGAAAGGCACTCACGGCAGTGCCCACTGGCCACAGAGAAGTGCTGTGAGCTTTGTACTAGGCTGATCAAAGACTGGTCTGCTGATTGATAGCAGGAACTGCTTTGGTGTTAGGGAAATAGAAATGATTTTTAAAAATAAAACCAGAAGGGGTATGTGTTTCCATAAGATGTCCAGGCCAATGTTCACTGATGTAAGGATATGTAGCAATGCCAAAAAGAAGGGAGGTGTAATGTTCAACTGTAAGAACAGGTCATTTCCCTGGAAAATGGAGTTCTGCTAAACAAGCTCGGTGCAGTGGTAATTGAAAGTCAACAGGATCAGAGTCTAAATGCTACCCATTCACTCTGAAGTACAGATTGGCAGATCCTGCAGGCCTGATATAAAACTATGCAATGGAATGGCTTTAAACACAAGATTAGAAATTCTTAGTAATCAAACAGGATGCATGACAGCAGTCACCAGGCATGGCTGCAAACCCTTCCTGTCAGTGCCATATTTTAAATACTAGCAATGAAGGCAGAGGATAAAACATAAGTATGAAATCAGGGAGATAAGCATGCTGCTTGCAGAAGGCCAACTCTTTCAGAGAGGTGATGATTCTTTCTGCCCTCCTCCAATTTATCTTTAAGAAACGCCTTAGCAAAGCAATAGTCAAATAGTTTCAAAAGCCTATTATCATGGGTCAAATCACCTTTTGCTCAAAGCCCAGGTATTGGAAGAATTGAAAGAATACCACATCAAAGGAGCCAATTGGAATTGTCCCTAGGTTTGGATAATCACAACCCCCACTCCCATCCTTTCAGAGGTCTTGACAGAGAAGAAGGTGGGTGGGTTAGATAAAGAGTGACCTGAGGTCTTCATAAATTCAACTAGTCCATAATAACCTTCTCTCTTTGATGGATATTTTAATTCATTTTTTTTTAAACAAAAGCTTCTTGCTTTCTCTTCTTTCTTTCTTTCTTTTTTTTTACCTTAAAGGTTTTCTTCAGTTCTTATTTTAAATGGATTTGCTTTTCTGGGACTTAACCTGTTCCAAACTCACAAAGTAATATTCCCAGATAGGTTGCAGAAGTTAATACTAAAAAAAATTCAGTTATGGAACAGTTTTCAAAGTGAATAGCTTACCTAAGAAAGTATTTGAAATGTATTCAGACACCTGGTTCCCTGATCGGCTCATTTCTGAAAGGTGTGTCAGCTCCCGGTTCAGCATTCTTTTGAACTGTTTATAAAGAACAAAAATGTATTAACCATCCAAAAATAGCAAATTATTATTTTAGATGCTTCCAACTTTATTAAGAACCAAGAGGCTGGGTAAGCAGATATCATTAGATAAATAACTCTGTTTCTACAAAATACAGTATCCCCTTAATGTACAATTGTTCCAACGTCACCTTAGAAAAAAGAGGTTTTCTCAGGATGTCTTAGAATTAACAACTGATTTCTTTTGAAGATGTAAACATAAGAAAAGGAATTTTAATAGAAGTTAAGATAATTTCACTTAAAATGTAACCACATTTTTAAATATATTTATTGAAAATTAACTCTAAAATATTATTTAAGAACCTATACAGTAAGAGGCAATTAAATGTGAAAAAATTAAGGGAAAACAAAAGAAAAGATAAGCATCCTTTAAAAATAGAGATGAATAAAACGATCAGGGTTAAAATACAGCACAGTCTATTTAAATACAATGTAATATAACATGTCCTTGCTTCACAATAAGCCGCCTCAGCAGGCTGAGTGATAACACAGTTAAATCATTACAGAGGCTTTTCTACTTCACAGAAAACATACAGCTGTAAAGGTTTCACATGCTACCAAAGATAATGGAATCAAATTAACCCACCTTGATGTAACCCCAAGATACAGATAACAAATAGTTTGCCTCAGGCATTTTGGAAAGCACTCCTTGCCACAATCCACAAATCCCTTTGAAAGAATTCACAGTTCTGAGAGCAGTCCCAACAGGATCGGGAAAGCCTTGCAGATTCAGTGGTGAAATAATCAAAACTTATGAAAGACAAAGCTTCCAAAATTTAGGGCATTTCCTAATCCAAACAAAGCCCATCTTCGCCTGTGCTCTCTGCTTCTTTCCTGGCAGAGAGAGTAATGAAATCAGGAATTGCACGAAGGAGCAAGAGCCTGTCCAAATGCATTCAGCTGGCTGGTTTGCAACACTTATGAATTATGAATAGTCCTGGTGGCCGAAGGGGTTTCCACTCTAGGTTAGTCCTGCTCAGCTGAACTCTGCAAGGAAGGAGCAATTCTTCTTTCCTGAGGGGATGCCAGGCTGGGAAACACAGCCATCTTTTTAAAAGGAGAAGATTAAAATGGAGGAAGCCCCATGAATATTTAAGAAATCCGAAGTCTGTACCCTCCCCCATTTCATCTAGGTGTTCTTAACCCTCTCCACTGCGGAGACCCAGACGTTGCAGACAGACACAGCCTTTGCACAGAGCTCAGCCGATTTAAGGGTTTCCAAGTGGTGGTGTGTTTTATTATTTTCTGAAGGTTGAAAAAGTTAAAACTGTGACTGTTTTTCAAATTAGACTTTCAGAATACATGAATATTTTTTTAAGCTAGCTTTTCGGGGGATTTTTTGCACACAAATGGCAGGCCAGTGAATTTAGACTTCTTTCACAATGAAATGATTGAGAATTAATCTATTTAATTTTAAAAGTACTTCCTACACAGAGTGCAATTCCCTGTCCTCCATCAGCTCATTAATATGCACATGAGACTGCATTCGACAAATGAATTAAGCACATTTAACCTTTCCATTTAGGATCTGGAGTGTGTTAGGAAATACAAACTATCGTTTGCTGCAGGAATGGAGAAGTATTTGGGGTTATGAATGACTGTGCTGTTTCGGTATTTCAGTGTTACATCTTCTACTTCATAAAGAAATATTTAAGAGTTAAATTAATCTTTATTTTGTTGTGTTGTTTTTGCAATATGGAGCATGTTGAGGAATTCTTTCCTATAGTGTCTCTTTCACCTTGTCAGCTTTAGAAAGATCACAGGCATGAGGCAAGTCAGAGACTAGAGCTCTGCAGCGGGATTCCCCACCCAGGCCCATCGTCCTCCCCTCCTCCCACCTCCCTCCGCCATTACCTTGCCCCTGGACTTCCAGGAGTCCAGGTACCATACGGCGAGCTAGAAAAATAGCGAAGCACCATGGCAACAGCACCTGCATGCATTGCAATTGGCTCTCTTTCCTGCGAGGCGCTCCCCTTTCAAATGAGCATCCTGCACTGGCAAGGGCTTCACGGCAAGCATCCAGGCCCACTCACGCCACTGCCTGCGCCCGGGATACCAAGCTCTTCGAGGTGGAGCCAATGCAAGTCAGTGTGGTCCTCTGGCTCACCGCTCTAGCAACTGTCCTCCAAAAGGCATGTACTGTCACCCTCTTTCTGGGGAACCCTGCTGCTGGATGTGTGGGTCTTCCCTCCCATGATACAGATGTTAGTGACAGTCACCAGAAATCTCTGAATCAATCACCTGAGCTAGCGTGTTTTACTTATTCAACCCCTCTGCAATTCAACCCCTCTAGGTGAATCAGAACTTCCAGGTGTAAATTCTAAGTTCTTTATTTTCTAAGACATAACCACTCAGTCATAAGAGCCTCTCATTTTCAGTTCTCAAAAGAAAGGCACTTACACTGAAGACTTAGAAACTGAAAAAGACAGGTTTCTGTACTCTGATGGATCAGCTGAATTTTGGCAAAGAAACAAACTTTACTAGGAGCATTGCAAAAAAATATCTTGTAGAAAACATAGAGACAGATGATATCTTTAATTATGTCTCTGCACTAGACTTAGCCAAATGCAACATTCACACAGTCATCTTCATTTTGGTTCCTTTAATCTCTTGGAAAAACTTAGGAAGATCTTGGCGTCACTGAGGATTGTACTAGTTGAACAATGTTGTTTCATCCCTTGTATTTTATAAATATTTAATGGACACCCGAGACATGCCAAGCAACGCATTGTGGATATAGCAGTAAAAACACAAAACCAAAAACTCCTCCAAACAAATAAACAAACAAAAAACACTTTTCATGCTTTTAATCAGTTTCACCCTAGTAGAAATAATCAGATATGTTAGGGCATCTTCTTAACCACCGCAGCTAACTGTCAGGTGAGGGTGGGGCCAGCTCTTTATTGGCTACATCGGCCCCTCTGTTCAGAACATAAGCGCAGGTAGAATTCAATCATAATAGACTAGGAGAGACTTTCCTTCTTACGTTTTTCCTATTTCCTCTCATTGCCAGAGGATCCTGTTGCTATACAATGTCAATCAGTCCCAACGTGGGAACACGGAGGTGGCTCTAAGATATGGGGCTGAGAATAAACCGGACTCCTCACCTTTCTTGCGGAGCTCACAGAAGGGTCAGGGAACTCACGTAAGTAACAGGTGAAAACTGCGTCTCTCCTTCTCATGCCTAAATTAGTTCTTCAGTGAGCCTTTAGGGCTTCCCTGGTGGCTCAGTGGCAAAGAATCCACCTGTAGTGCAGGAGATGCAGGTTCGATCCCTGGGTTTGGAAGATCCCTTGGAGAAGGAAATGGCCATCCACGCCAATATTCTTGCCTGGGAAATCCCATGTATAGAGGGGCCTGGCAGGCTACAGTCCATGGGGTCACAAAAGAGTTGGACAGGACTTAGGGACTAAACAACAGACAACATGAGCCTTCTGCTAAGGGCATGACAGTACCACTGAAACCCAACGTCATCCTAAGGCAACCGTAAAACACACAATGTGATGAAGTACGCAGGTGGGGGTCACTCAGTATTAGAAACTGACCTGTCCTTGAAACATTGCTTAGCAACAGTCTTTGGTTTTTCTCCTTCCCAAGGGAGGGTTCAACTAAAGGCAATCACTACTCTCATAACAGAGCATTTGTGAATGGCCCATTTATATTAAGGGAGACATTGCCATGGAGGAGAAGACAGGGAGTATCTTTTACATTCTAGCAATGCAGAGTCCAATTAGTATGATAAGAGCTGGACTGCGTGATGAGACACATCAAGGAACGGAATAGCTTATGTTTGGGGTTTAGGCTGGGGAGAGAGTTGGGGAGCTTGGCTTAGTGGGATTTTCAGCATCTGATTCCCATATGGGAGCTGTTTCTGTTGAGCCAGAGGCAGCTATGATATAGTACATGAATCTAGACTTTCATTCTCAGCTCTTGATAACAGATAGCAGTCTGGTGAAGTCACCTTAGCTCTTACATACAAAATGAGAGTGATGCATGATTTTAGGATCTCAGCCCAAACCTGTCAAGAGTCTGTGATGCATTTTGTGGCGGCCTCCTACAGTCTGGACAGCAGCTTGGTTTACCAGCAACCAAAATTTCCCAGAAAACAAAACTCTCTTAACATTACTGAGAAAAACAACCCAGATCGGAAATGCTTCAGTCCTTAAGAATAAGTCACCAACAAAGGGAGAGAAGTGGTTGTCCTCCCTCCAGAGTTTTATATCCCAAGACCCTTGGAGTCTCTCTGTCTCCTTATCAACTGGACTTGGTTGTCCAGTCCAGATAAGAAGATTAAATAGTTCCTGAGGGACAGCCTGTCTCCAGGAGTTACAAGATTGAAAGGGAATTAGACCTTATTTACCTTAACAAATGCAATAGAGAAATCCACAAACAGAAGCACATTATTTCAAAGACAAATGTGTCTCTACAACCTAAGGTACACAGATCCTATTATAGTTTTCTGTTAAGAATCTGCCTTCACAAGAAAACCCCCTTAGAGCTCACCTAGAAATAAGGTCCCAGAGGAAATGGCAAAGCCTCTTTGCAACACAGACAAGCAAAGTTTGTGAATGAACCCTTAGTAACCCAAATTCCTCCAATGCTTCCTTAAGCCTACACCCAACACTAGATTTATGAACACTGCCAGAGATTACAGTGATATTTTTGGAAAAGAAAAAAGATAGCATTCTCAATTTAAATGATTTGATATTGTTTGCTTAGTATATATCTCCTCTGTATAATCATATGTGATTTTTTTTTTTGAGTAGGACAACTTTATATTGGGAAGTTATTTAAAATATATAGACCAGCAAAAGCTGAAATTCAACTACACTTGATGTAAACATTTGGTTTTATGGCTTCAATCTCTCTTTAACTTCAATGCTATACACAAAGAGTATTTTTTTTCCAAGCCAATTTCTCCTTAAGGGATGGAACACTTCATCACTTAACTATATTTCTCATTAGAGAACTAGTTTGGGCTTTGTGCAAAGATCCACAGGCAGGCTAGAAACTCTCTTGAAAAGTTCTTAGTTAAACTGATCACACAGGAAGGCAGGATTAGAATGATCTCAGAAATTCATCCCTGTTCTAAAACTTGGTGATTCTATCTTTCTGAGTATAAAACCAACTAGAAGAGCAATAATACTAGAGGCTAGTATCAAGCACATAAGAGGGTCACTTTTAAAACTAATCTGAGCTTGTTAGGGGGATGTAGAAATCACTTAAGAGTGAGTTTTTAGTGATCAAAAATACTCGGCAGCTTATCAAAGACTAGATAAACCAGGCCCTTTGCTCTCATTGACAACCTTAAGATATAGTAAGTAGATGAAATTGTACAGATGAAAACAAGGCACCCCAGAGAGGAAGACAGCCCCCGAAGCCACCCTTGTGGGTGGCCGTCTGCGCAGGAGCCCATCTGTGAGACAGGCGCCTTATTGTGTGAGACCTTCCTGTTTTTGTAGTATGAAACAACTGCCAAAGTCATTAAAGTCACAATGACTTTATTAGGGACTAAATTTTGACTCATATTTTACACTTTGTTAGTCATAATTTAATAAGAATTCCCGGGCATCAGGAAAAGTGAAGAGGCTTAAAATTCTGCCTGAAATCATAGAATGCTAGTAGCAGTAGAAGGAAGTTAAAACTGCGGTGGCCCAGTTCAGCAAGAAATGGAAGTCAGAGGAGCTCGTCTTTTAGTTCTCGCACTGCCAGATGTATGATCTTGGGTAAAGATGAATTAAATTCTTGGTGCACAATTCCTGTAGTTGTAAAATGGTGGATTTCTCAGGCTCTTTTTGATTAAAAAGCATTGCATATTCCATATTCCTGATTTTACCTGAGAAAAATATGAAGAAGACCCAAAGAAGTGAAGGATCTGATTCCTAAACACTTACACTTGGCAAAACCTAATTTATAAAACAGCAATAAAAATGAGAATACAGTGCACTTTTTCTAAAACCCTTTATAAATTCACCGTTTCCACAGTTCTTAACATTTCAGATTATCTGACAACGTGCATCTCATCTCTGTGTCCTTTTTGTCTTTCCCTATGAACTCTATCAGCTGTTTGAAACTTGCTGTCCAATTTCTTTGATGACTTGTTTGTCCTATTGAACAGGCAAATGGAATTGATCTGAGTGAGCTGGTAAGGAGGTTAAGAAAGGAATAACCTGCCATTGTCCATTAACATCTACTTAACTAGGGGCTATATAGTTCTGTCAACTACAAACTGGCACTCGCCACCTACCCCTACAGGATTAAATCACGAGCTGCTGCAGCTGGTGGCCTTCAGTACCTCCTAAAGGGAGTTCAGGGTGACAGCAGAAATGAGGCACTCTGCGCTTAGGGAAGACTCGGCGGGACAGGTCTTCAGACAGTTAAAGATTTTCAGGAGCTGATTTTATGAGCTCAATTCTGGTATCTCCTCCTATCTATAAAAGCACCAAAAGCTTTCATGGTGACTGCTGCTTCTCGTGACTAGCAGAAAACTTCATGGGATAAGCAGAAACTTTCTGGAAAAATATGTGCTCAATTGCATGTATTCCCCCTCCACCCAAATCATATATATATATACTGACCTTTCCCCCTGCTTCATTGAAGCAGTTTCCCAGAGCTATCTGAAGTTCTGTCTCCCTGGGTGCAGTCCTCATTTAGCCTCAAATAAAACTTAACTCACATCTTTCATGTTGCACGTTTTGTTTAAGTTGACAGTTCCATGATTGGGTATTCTAGCAGACACATACTGCTGTATTAATACCTGGAGTAAATCCCTGACTTATAGCTAAGTCATTCTTACTGTCTATGTGCCAGATCAGAAAGAAAAGCATCTAAACATTAGAATCGAGTGATTCTCTTCTTAAACTGTTCTGTAACATCATAAGCCACAATAAATAAGTATGCAATAAAAAACAATCATGGAAACCTCTACCATAATTCTGTAACAAAACACTGGCATTTAGGATAAAGCTAAAATGGAGTAAATTCCATTTGCTGGTTAGAGGACTAGTATCTATTCAAGTGATATTTTAAAAGTCAAGGTAGAGACAAACCATTGGCCCTTTCATATGTAGAACTGAAAAACATCAAAAGAATTGAAATATAACTTTGAATATAATTGCTCTACAACTTGATAATATGTCTTGAACAATTCTCAAAATCATTAGTTGGTTTCTTCTTAGCCATCTGTTTATCTATACTCTTAGCTGCTAATTTTTTTTTTAGATTTTCTAAAACCTTTTCAAGAGATTTGGCACATACTGTCAGGATGCTAAAAAACTGACTTAGACCTAAAGTAATCTTCATAAAAATATTTAGAGAAATTTTTCATGAACTAACATTCCCCTAACTCTGAGAGCAGCTCAATGACACAATTAAATAGACAAAAGACACATTTTTCTATCTAAAGGCATATTTTTACTCTGCATTTAACTATAAATTTATAACTATAATTTATAGCTTATAAATATAGTATGTGAGCATATATATGTTTTCACATATGTAGGGTTTCTAGATTTAGTAAATAAATATTCAAGATACTCAAATTGAAATTACAGATAAACAACAAATGTTTCTTTTAGCATAAATATGTACGAGATATGATGTGTCCCAAATATCTGATTGGATTTTGAAGTCATAATACTCATAATATGTCAGGTTTGGAGGTATAGCATATTTTTAGATAATTTAAAATATTCGAACTTGTTATTTTTGATAGAAGTCTTTCCTTCTGATGAGAAACACCTGCAACTGTTACTGGAGCTTCATAATTTCAATTTATGTACTTGAGCTTTCCCTTTTAATCTGGTTGTTAATAGTCACAGACACCCAACACCACCCCCCCTAAAAAAAAGGGGCTACGGCAGATTTGGGATGCTGGCCATAACTAAATACAGCATAGGCTTTATTTATTTATTTTTTTTACAGATGACAACAATCATTGTAGCAATTGAAAAACATCAAGGAATCAAGGTATACTATTTAGTTACTCTTTTGCTTTTACATTTAAGCCTTCTATCACTTTTTCTGTGCAAGATGGTTAATACTTAACCTCAAGCTTCTAAATCCATTTCTAAGGCCATGGGATGTTAATATTATTCCCAAGTAGATGACCAAGGTTTCTTTTGAACCAGTTCAGAGCCAGAGGTTCTACAACTTGTTACATTTTTAAAATTAGAAATCTTACCATGTATCAGACTCATGGACAGTTCAGTCTAATGCCTTCTCTTGACTAGTGGGAAACATGATCTGTGCTTGAAGGCCTTCATATTTAACCAGAAAGCAATACCCCAGAACAAGAAAATCATCCCCATAAGGCTGGTCATGCCTCTCTTTAAGAACTGATTTCCAATTTTATCCTATTACATCCTCTGTGTTATTTAAAATCCTGTATTAAATATTGCCTTATTAAAATTTTAAGTATTTTTGCAGCCATAAAAATCTACCTTAGCTGACTTCTGACATTATTACTATACCTATTTTAAACACATTGTGTGGCATATATTGTGTTTAATATTAATTATATTGATTTCCGCTACCAGTTGTCATATGCCTTTTGAGATAAAAGACAACAGGGTAATTCAGAACTTTCCCTGGGAATCACTGCTTCCCAGGTTTTGGACAACCTCCTAGTTTGGAAATTTTCAAGATTAACTCTAGGGTCCATCAAATAAAGAAAATCCCCAGATGACACGGAAATATCCTTTTCTTCCTTGAATAAATATACACTATCTCTTTTAGTATTTTGATAATCCCTATACTAGAATATGTACTTGCAAATTGAAAAGAATCTGCCATAGATAGAGAGTTGAGTATATTTTTAAACCTTAAAGGATGAAAAGTCTTAAGTAATTTATCCTCAAAAAAGATAGTCAACTTGTTTTACGTTTTGTCTTTCCTGTTATTAGATACTAAAATTTGTAAGAGATGGATGGATACTTTGAACAAGTATCCACACAGTGAGCTCACAGATGTTCAAGTTTGTTGGAGCAGGAAGTGAGTGAAGTGAAGTTGCTCAGTCGTGTCTGACTCTTCCCGAGTCCATGGGCTGTAGCCCACCAGGCTTCTCCATTCATGGGGTTTTCCAGGCAAGATTATTGGAGGAGGTTGCCATTTCCTTCTCTAGGGGACCTTCCCCACCCAGGATCGAACCCAGATCTCCTGCATTGCAGGCAGATGCTTTACCCTCTGAGCCACCAGGGAAGCCTGAAAGGAGCATAAAAGGCTTACAAAAATATTTTCAGAGTTGGATGCACAGATTATACATGAAGTAGAAGGGGTTCTGATTATAGGATGGCTTCACCAGTGGGGTCTAACAGAATAAATAAGACTCTAACAATAGACTCAACATCATAATACCATGACATAGGATCAGCTGAGTAGCCAACCAGGTCTGAAAATAAAATCCTATACTGTAACTTAGACTGAGAAACTTGGCAAGTTGTTGAGCTTCTTGGAGACTGTTCTACCTTTAAAATGAGAAGGTTAGAAAATTATATATATAGTGGTTGCTGAAGTGTATGAGACCTTTGTAGAATTTGCACTTAAAACTGAATTCTGTCTCTGAATTTTAAAAGAATCCGAGCTCCTGGCATCTTTTTCACTTGATTTGGATCTGGGTGGAGGTTTCAGTTGGCTCTTCAGCACCTAAACTCTTTTCATTGTTGACAAGAAATTAGCAGGAGAATTCCCCTGATATGCTGCTGCAGGTGTGATGCACTGCTATGTCATATAGATTATGTGACCCGTGAGTTACTCATAGAAGTTCTGGCTCACTGGTTGACATTTAGATTATTCACTAGTCTAAGGAGTGCAAACCAGAATTGCCAGAAAGATAGATGAAGCTGTAACTCAACTTGGCCTTGGGTTAAAGCCAATACCTTTAGAAAGTTTATTTTGGTGATGTCCAGCTGTTTCAAATTTAGCCTTTCATGATTTCATGACTTAGCCATTTTCATGAAATTAAGAGACTTCAGAAGTTATCTTGTATTAAACAGAAGCCAGGAATGGCCACAGACTGAATGTCAGATATAAGGTGATAACTGCACTACATATGGATTTTATTCAGATTTCCACAGTCGAGGTCAATCTAGTAGCACACCTGAATTGAATATATGGCCAGAGTAGGGATGAGAGGAGTATCAGCAATATGTCAGGAATGAAAAGTACAACCAATAATGGCATAGACACGACATGTATTCACCTCCATGCTCCCAACTGAGTATGCAATGACTGTAGTCAGTCTCTGTAGAGCTTATATTCTTATCCACATGATGCAGATTTTCCAAGAGAAAAATAAGCTGAATACTCCAGTGTCAAACCAAACAACAACAAAAGTGGGCTTCGTATTTCTGCTTACAAAGAAAGAGCATATATTTCTAAGACTTTCTTCTCTGTTATCTGATGTGGGAGAAGGCTCCTGAACAAACTTTTCCTGCTTCTGAGGGTACTTTGAAGAGTTACTGTGAACCAGATGGGGACCTCTTAACAAAGCTAACAATTAGGAAAACTAGTATTGGTTATAGGAAGCACCTATGCGTAGCATGGCACAGTGCAACAGGAAACAGAATTCTTGGATTCTAATAGATTTGCTACAAATAATATACCTGGTTCTCAACAAATTAAGTGTCCAAGTGTGTGAAAGTTTTAGTCTCTCAGCCATGCCCAACTCTTTGGGACCCCATGTACTGTAGCTCACCGGGCTCTTCTCTCCATTCTTGTATTCCAGACAAGAATACTGGAGTGGGTAGCCATTCTCTTCTCCAAGGGATCTTCTCAACCCAGGAATCGAACCCTGGTCTCCCACATTGTGGGCAAATTCTTTACCTCCTGAGCCATCAAGGAAGCCCAGCCTTCATGCAATTGATCCAACAAATATTTACCTGAATGCCTACCACATGCCTAGAGCTATTCCAAATGCCAGATCTATAGTAATGAACTAGGTAGAAACAATTCATGTCACCAATAAAATTAGAGTCAAAGGGAGGGAATTAGTCAAAAAAGAAGTTCTATAACAACAACAACAAAAGTAAAAAATCGTAAATTGTGACAGCAAATTTGTAAAACAAATAAGCTACTGAGTTGAGATATTCACAATAAAAATGGTCTCTCTAAAGAGATACCATCTAAGCTGAGGTCTGAACAGTCATAGGGAGGATTGGTTGAATGCTAACCTTAAAATTCTTTGATTATATGTTTTGTTAGCAAGTCATAGAAAAATAAAATAGATTACCTTGTGAATTTCCCTTTAATTATTATTTTTAAGTCATCTAACTTTGAAGCAAAGAGAATAGATTTGATTCAAAGCATCAAATTAGTGTCTGAGAATCTTGGACACATCAGCTTGCATCTTGGTTTCACATTGAATGTGGAGATATAATATACTTTCTCCTTGGTGATCATCAGATGAGACAACATAGATGAGAGTGCTGTGTAAGAAGCAAAGTGCTCTGCAGATAGCTTTCCTTACCATGCTATCTTGGATCTGATAACACAAAAATAACAAACAGCTCTACACTTAAAAAGAGTGGATCCTTATGTAATGCTCTATCCTGGTACCTCAGGAAGGTTTAAGAGCAAATAAGCTGTAAGTAAAGACATGGCCCTTAAAAGTCTCTACACGGCCCCATAATTAATGTTCACTCAGGCAGAACCAGAGTTCTTGGGAATGTGCAGTCCTGGCTCACATTGTTAGGTTTGAAAAGAAGTGGTCAAAGAAGAAAAATCTTTCCTGAATTATTACTTACTAGTATCTCCTCCTTATTCATTACCTTTATGAAAAAGCTCATTTTTTTTTACTCAATATATTTATCTTACTCTAAAAATAAAGAGAATCCATTCTTGCCCAGAAGTCATGTGTTTTGTTTGTTTATTTTTGGCAAACTTCTCCTATTTTACGATCTATCAAGGGCCCTAGAAAGACTTTTTTGAAAAGCAGTCTATGACCTTTATTAGTTTGAAAATTTTCCTGTTACTTATATAGCATTTAACGATGACCTTACCTTAATGCCTCAAACATGTAGAAGATTACTAGTAAAGGAGCATTTTTAATTATTGCAAGCAAAACAAAATGCATGCCCTGAAATTAGATTATGCTGATTGTAAAGTGTTTGAAAAACAATACTGATTAATCTTGAAATATGGTCAGGGAAGCTCCCACACAATTGGTAAGGAAGATGCAAATGGATGTTGTGTAACTAGATCCTGAGTGTGTTATAAGGCAGCAGGAAAAAATTCTGAGCCAATTCACGTTGTCAAGAACACAAGTATTGTACTGGTCCTCGCCAAAAAAACATACCCATTGCATCAATAAATGCAGATCTAGCTAAATCATTCTGACCAATTACAGAACAGCGCCAGTATCAGCGATCACAGTGGACAAGAGCTGAGAGAAGGAAGACACTGTGCCCTTCATCTTGGTAGCATCTGACCAGTGAAACTGACCCTTCTGGGCTATTACAGCAAGAGTTGGAATCCATCTCATTAGTGACCCATCAGAAAGTCCCTAGCTTCTCACGATCAAATGGGTGTGCAAAAGGATACCAGAAATGCACATTACCTCTGGATAATCTAAGCATGTTCCATGAATTTAAAGGTTTTGAAAATGCAAATAAAATTTTTCCCATCTTTAAAGTGCTGTGCCTACTGGTGAAGTCATTACCTGTTAGTGCTGGTCAAAACCACGATAAGTTATCAAAATACTTCAAGCCAAAAAATTTCCTATGTGACCAAATCAAGTAGAACTGCAGAGAGCTTTTCCAAAGAAAACCACCCCAACCAATTACCATCAACTGGCCAAAGCCTTCATTTGCTTTTTACTTCTATTCTGACCATACGACAGAAGTAGACCTATGCCTCCTTCATAATTTTAGCCTCACTGCCCTAAGCAAAAGTGAAGCCTCAAAAATTTGAAGCATAATTTCAGGAGTCAAGAGCTTGCAGTCTGGAACAGACATAAATAAAACCTCAGATAAGGAAAATATTAGCTATGATATTAACTGATAAGATAGTTCAGAGAATGGTCTATGAAAATTTGATTTAAGTCAAAGTAGCTAAGGCAGGATTTCAAAAAAAGAAAGTGAAGAAGTCTAGCAGACCTATGATGTATTTGAGCCAAGAGAGGTTTTCTAGGCAACAAAATACCAAAAGAGGGGTAAAGCCTACATCTCTTCATTCTCAAGTTATCATAAAACTTCCTTACTTTCAATAGGTCTTCTGATATTGTGCAGATAGAGGGTAGAGAGGAAGTTAGAAGTTCACTGCTATGAACAAATGCTACTCAAATTTTAGACTATATTTTTCAACTCTGTAAGTTCTCTTCTTATACTTAAATGATTATCCTGGCTATTAAATAATCTCTTCTCCCCACTTTCACTTCCAGAAATGAAATCTTTTACATTTTTTTAGTTTTCAAATTCAAGTCTCATATATCTTATAACAATGGCCCAAAAACTAAGCTTTTTTTTCTAACTCATCCAAGAGTTAGAAATTTCATTTCCTACATTATATGCTCACTTTGTCTTACTTAATAAGTAATGGTTAGCAATGAGTAAACATCAAAAAGCTAAGGTTAGACTATTAAGTATATTTTAGGCATGGAATAATTTCCCCTAGTAAATACTATCCAGTAGTTCCCTTGTATCAGTGGAGTATATGTTCCAAGACTCCTGGTAGATGCATGAAACCAAAGACTGTACTGAACTCTGTACATACAATGTTTTTTCTTTTACCAATGATAAAGTTTAATTTACATTTAGGCACAGTAAGAGATTAACAACAGTAAACAACACTAAAATAGAACAATTATAACAATATAATGTCATAAAAGTTATGTGAATGCAGTCTCTCGAAATATTGTACAAATTTAGTGCTTTCTCCATCTCACTTAAGCACTTATCACACACTGCAGCCATAGCTTTTGCAGGTTGAGGAGTAAAACTGGCACAATTTTTTCTTTTCTTTTTCACTATTTCACCAATAGAAGATTCATTCTTATCATAGATCTTAGCAACCTCAGACACAATTTTTTTTTCTTTTCCTTATTAAGTCAAGAATTTTTACCTTTGCACTTAAAGGAAGCACATTTTATGACCTGTCTTAGGCATCTGGGGCCATTATTATGTAAAAGATAAAACAAAGGCCATTTGAAAACAAGCACTGAGATACCGGAACAGTTGATCGGATGACCCCCCTGGCTACTAAGTGACCATGAGCAGGGTGTGTCGGGTAAAGGGGTAAATCACGTGCCTCTGCGCGGGTGGGGTGGGACAGTGTGTGATTTCACCACACTGATCAGAACAGCACACAATTTAAATCTTATAAATTGTTTACTTCTGGAATTTTCCATTCAATACTTCTGGACTGCTGTTGACCATGGGTTACTGAAACAGTGGAAAGCAAAACCACAAATAGGGTGGTGGGGCTACTACAAACCAGAGATCAGTTCTTCTCAAGTCATTTTCCCTTCATTTTTTCCTGAATCTTCTCATTTTAAGGATTTAGGTTAATAGCTTAAAATTCATCAATGTTTTACTGCAAGATATTTGCAACATTTGCTTAACTCAGATATCTACAAACATCAAAATGCATCTTGAGCTACCTAGACACATCAAAATGTATCTCTGTCTACTATCAATGAGGTTTATTTGATTGACAAGGCATTAATTACATCAATATTGTTTGTAAATATGTAGCTGCCAACACTGTTAAGCCCAGCTTCACCAAGGTGTTGGTAACACAACTCGAGAATCCAGAAAGCATATTTGAGTTAAGAGAGCTTTGCATAATTTGGGCCACTGGGCAAGGTGCAGGGATAGAGTCAATCTGAAATAACTGTCTTCATTTCTACTTCCTAAACTAATAGCTCGTTAAGCAGCAGAGAGAATTGAAACACTGACTATTTTTTCACCAGTTGGTAAGACTCACCAGTCTATCACCTTCAATTTCACAGAGAGGAAAGGAAGAAATAGAAAGAAGTTGAGGGCAGTTATGCAAGTCACAGGGTTTTTACTGCTTAAACTTCGGCATTGGGATCAGTGGAAAAGCAAATGAGTATCAAAAGTTTTAAAAATATTGTCCTTTAATCCATTAATTTCATCTATGGGAATCTAATCTAAGAAAAGAATGAAGAAATACATGATTATGTTAACTGAAAAGGTTGAAAATTAATTATCTGTAGGGTACCATTTCAGTTACACACAAATAAAAGAGTTAATCCTGATTGCCTTAATGAGATTTTTTATATGATGATATATTAATTCAGATATATTATTATTCATATTAATTCAGAAGTTGAAATAGCAAAAAACAAAACATCCAATGTCAGGGGCATTTAAAGTAACTCACTCGAACTATTTCTTGCTAGATTTTGATCACAAAAGTTTCAGGAATACTAAGTTAGTTGTCTTTATTTGAGATGATTAAGACATGGATAGATTTTATTCAGGAAAGGCAATGAGAAGGACAATGAGAAGGTTAAAAATCAATGCAAATTAAAACTGAGGAAGGAATATCCCATGTCTTTATTAAGCTTAATCAGCTTTTGCTGAAGATGAAGAGCAAGTTGGATTTTGTACCTCAGTCTTCCACTAATTAACCTGATGACCCTGGAGAAGTAATGCCATAATAAAATTACTCTTCATTTAGATTGTGTTTTACATTTTACAAAGCTCTTTGGAGCATATTGGATATTTAATCCTCAGTTTTTAATAATCCTCATCTATAAAATGAAGCCTTCAGACAGATATCTATGGGTCCCTTTTGGGCTCAAAGTTCTAGAATTTTGTCAAATGCAACCACATAGACTATAACAAAAAAGAATATATTCAGATATTTTTTGGTTAGGTTTATTAACTTTTACCATCCATTCTGACCAAAAACAGTAGTTAGTTGCCAAATTAACACTCCACTTCACCCTTTCTGATTAGTTTTATCACACAGCCTATGTGGTAGGGTTAGACAGACATCTTTATTTAACAACAATACCTCTTCTTACTGCGCCCAAAACAACTGTTTAAAATTTTCAGATATAAAATGCCAAAACCTCTTGTCTTAAAGGTAAATTCTTAAAACTGAATACATCATTTTACCTCCTAGCATCTGTACTCAAATTTCGTTTTTATAATTTGCTGAGGGTTATAACATTATGCACTATGCTGTTAGCAAAGAGTGAAGGGAACTAAACCACAGAGAGTTTTAAATAACTGTTTTTAAGATGACCATAGTTTGAATAGCTAAAAAAAAAAAAGATTAAATTGAGTCATGGAGATGAATTTTCTTTTTAATAAGTTCACTAAACTTCAATCTCTGAAGCATTTGAAACGGCACGTAATTAGTTGAAGGAAACATGTGATTCATGAGTAGAACTGCCTGACTTATAGCTTTTAAACTCTACTCTCACACAGAGAAAAAATTATCAGGCACTTTCTAAAGAGAAAAAGATTATCAGTCACTTCCCACAACAGAAACAAAAGAAACAGGAGTTTTACTGTCTTCTTCATTTCTCAGTAACGTAACAGCCCTTTCTTTGTGGAAATACTTGGCTACTTTAAAGTAAATCAAACAAAGGAAGTTACAGTAAAATATCCAAGAGACTAAACAGCTTGGCACCAGTTGAGGGAAACATCACGTACAAGTGGGCAAGACAGAGGTGAACTGGCAGGTCCCTGAAAACCGCTAACGTGGAGGGGTGTGCAGAGATGCACAGCAACACCTGGCATAGAGCCTTCTAGATGTGAAGTCCACTGGCCGCGGCACAAGTTTTCCTGGCATCTCCTGGTTGGCTAAGTCCTAGCTTCCAGGGCTGAGCTATCCTGATTTGCTGAGCACACTTTTACTTAAAAGGAAGATGTTTCGGGAGAATAGCACAAAAGCAAGCTCCACCCTTGGCCTTTTATTTCATAGATAACAATGGCATGGATTTGGGGAAGCTTCTAGGCTGGCAAACACTCTAAAAGAAAAAAAAAAAGAGAAAGAAGTATAAAACGATGTAAAAGAGAGCTTTATTCCATTGACATAGTGTACTTCTATTTTTCAAAACTAGTGTTCTAGACTTAAATTGTACTCTAAATATAATTATTATTATTTTTTAATATGGAGAGAAAGGTTCCCCTTAAAATGACTTATTTACTCTATTTTGAGACTATCTCATCTGCTAGCCAGAGGTACACCACTCAAAAGTAATGTTCTTTCACTTAATTTCTGCTTTTTTAAAAAAATTTATTTATTTTTAATTGGAAGCTAACTGCTTTACAATGTTGTATTGGTTCCTGCCAGACATCAACATGCGTCAGCCATACACATACATATATCCCCTACCTCTTGAGACTCCTTCCCAACTCCCACTTTATCTCGCCCTTCTAGGTTGTCACAGAGCACGGGGCTGAGCTCCCTGCATCATACAGCAAATTCCCGTTAGCTATCTATTTTACACATGGTAGTGTGTATATGCCGATGCTCCTTTCTCAATTCATCCCACTGTCTCCTTCCCCTGCTGTGCCCATAAGGCTGTTCTCTATTGCTGCCCTGCAAACAGGTGCATCACATTTCTGCTTGCGTTTTAGAGATGTGTTCACTTGGGGACTTTCAAGTGAGTTAAGCTGAAAGATTAAACTTAATGGATTAGAATTCACTGAAGGAAATAGTTCTGTAAATATCAATGCAGAAATATTTAAATCAAGTGAAATAGATTCCAGATTGAATTTATTACAAAGCACTAAACAACTTTCCAAATCTTTAAGTTTTAATAAGAGTAGAATGTGGAATACTGAATTACACTCAATAATACAACTCTATTTTGCCAAAGAAAGAATAACTGAAATAATGTCGGATACAGAAAAAACAAGTTAAATTTCTATTTCATCTTTGTATGAAGACACATCCAAGGAAGACAGTCTCCATGTTACTTGTAGGAAATTTCCCTGTATTAATTATTGCTATAGAAGCAATGCTCTTCTGTTTTATGGTCATACTGCATGCACTGAAAGGACATTGTATAGGATGAATTTGCCCCAGTTACCGGGGTGAGTAAGGGATCTTCCCAACCCAGGGATAGAACCGAGATCTCCTACATTGCAAGTGGATTCTTTACCAGCTACTCCATCAGGAAAGCCCAAGAATACTGAAGTGGGTAACCTATCCCTTCTCCAGGTGATCTTCCCAACCCAGGAATTGAACCAGGGTCTCCTGCATTGCAGGCAGATTCTTTACCAGCTGAGCTACCAGGGAATCCCTATTTCAATCATAATAAAAATTTAAAGATAACAATAATAGCCTCTCTCCAGTTTCTGTTTATTTGGGGGAGGATAGGTAAAAAGGGAATTAGAGGGTAGGCTAAAGTCCTTTAAACAAAACTTTACTGTCTTTCTTAGGCCATGTTGGAGATCTTGAATTTAGCAAACTGATGCAGTAGATTAGTTTAGTATCATTATTTACTAAATAATGTTTTCTGGGTGCTTTACAACCATTTTCTACAACTATGCTATTCTTCCCCCTCTTTTATGTTAACAGATACTGCTTGCCAGCCAAGAGCTGGAGGTTATTAATGGCTGGTCTACAAGCCCAGTGGGTTTCCCTGGTGGTTCAGATGGTAAATCCACCTGCAATGAAGGAGACCTGGGTTTGATTCCTGGGTTGGAAAGATCCCCTGGAGAAGGGAATGGCTACTCAATCCAGTATCATTGCCTGGAGAATTCTATGGACAGAGGAACCTGGTGGGCTACAATCCATGGGTGGCAAAGAGTCAGACATGACTGAGCAACAAACACTTTCACAAGCCCAGAATATGGTATCTGCAGATTAGAATTTTGAATCAGAATTACCACCAGTGATGGCTAGAGTTGGAAGAGTAAGACCTTTCAGAAACCACAACAAAATTTCCTTGTAAGAGTAATTCAGTATCTCTATATCTCTATATTTATCTGTCCTATAGGGATCATTAGTAGTGAGTCAGATGGCTCACTGGGTATGAATCCTGGCTCTAATCTTTACCTAAGATAATTTATTTCAACACTCTAAGCCTCACTCTACTCATCTGTATAACGGGAATAAGAACACTACTTATTTCTAAAGTTTCTATGAGTATTAATGATAGAATGTATTGATAGATTAGCAGTGTCTGCACACAAAATATTCACTTGTAAAAGTAGACTGGTTGTTCACTATTATTGTTCCATCAATAAACACTAGAGCTGAAGTAGACCATGGAGATAGTCTTCTCCAACAATTTTTTGTTGTTGTTAAGAAAAGGCAAAGATTCAAAATGATTCAGTTGTTTAAGATAATACACCTCAATAAAGACAGAGCTAGAACTCAAACTCATGGCTTATTCCCAGGTTCTTTCCACTTTGTTGCCCCCAGTACTTACATATATCTGAGCAGGAAAGAAAGAAGAGTTGAATCAAAACAGCATATAAGTCCCCCAGTTGGCCATGAGAACTGATTTTTATTGTATTCTGCCCTCTAATCCAACATCACCTCTACCATCTGTGGGATCACATATAAGTCTAAATATGTAAGAATATAAACTAAGCTACCTCCAATACTCCTACCGTAAGAGACATCCATTCCTGTGGAAGATCAGATTGAATTTAGAAATCTTGAATGCCTTGGATATGGTAGCGCAGGGGGATCCAGCTTGCGGACCATGCCCTACCCCATTCTCTCTCCATGTCCCAGTACTTTGAGGGGCCTTGTATGTGGGCCCCATATGTACACTCTCTGCTTGGACAGCCAGCATGTCTAAACTTCTCCCACACAACTCCCTCAAGCCAAACTGCTGCTTCTTGGCCACTCCCTGGACCTAACGTTGTGCTTTCCTGCAGCACATGCAGGAAAGAGGCCTGAATAGACCCTGGAAGTGAGTTCAAAGCCATTTGAGCAGAAATGTGGGAGTCTAGTGGATGCAGTATAGACTGGAAGGGGGAGAACAAGTGCTCCCTCGACCCAGAGGCCTCTTCACCCCCTGGAGCAGAGCAGAGCTGACTGAAGACTAGGCTAGGCTCTCTATAAGCACAGGGTCCAGGAAGAGGACCTCTCCTGCCCCAAGAGGGGCACTCTTCTAACCATGCCATTTGATTTGGGGCAAAGTGGAATTAATCCCTTTCATAAATGGTCATTGGTCTATCATCTTCCTAACAGAAGTATGAGATGAATTGGTTGACCAGTAAGGTCTATTCTTTTTCAGTTTTGCTAGATCCAACATTTCCCATCCTTATTGACTGTACAAGTAGATAGAGAATGAGCCACCAATTGTAAGGAAATCAACCTATCATGGTCATATTTCAGTGACACACGTCTTGGGTCCCAGGAGGCTCCAGGCTGGTAGAATTCTATGACTTTATTCCCTCCCACCTAAGGGCACCAGCAATTGGTTGGCTTCGCATTTGGTGCTAGAGTACGGCCACATCCGAAGAAGCGGAAAAATAAACCTGCATAGCCGAGAGGACTCATTCCCCTTGTGATGCTGTCTGTAGAAGACTTTCTGGTGCCCTTAGAGAAAAAGGTCCCTCCAGCTCCCTTTGCCATCTTACAGACTTCCCTAGCAAGTATTTACTGAAAGGCTGGGTCCTGATGCTCCATTGTAAAGAAGTACTGATCCTATTCAGGTCTGCTCTTTATAACGGCAGAACCTCCATTTTCACAGATAAGGCTCAAATCTTGTACTACACATAAAATAGCCCCAGAGCAAAGCTAGTTGAGAAAGAGAAAGGTAATGGGGGCCTTTGGGGGAAAGTGAGATCAGCGACCAACTGCTTGAACATAGCTCCCTAGTGCCCATCACAGTCTGTTCACCTTTTGAAAATCATTCAACATGTCGGGTACAAATGACCCCTTTGACGTTTTTCACCTGAAAATTTTAGGCGTGAAACTCTGCTTTTCAGTCAAATCTGCCCCTTCTCTGCCAGTCACAATGCCACCTCACTGGGACTGGTCTGTGTCGGTCCTTCCTCAGCCACTGTTGTTGTAACTCTGTACTTTTCTGCCTGCGTATGTCAGGAAGGAGACAGGAAATTCTAGTCACCCTCACAGCAGCCGCGCCATTCCTCCTCTCCTCCTCCAATGACGTCGGTTGGCTTCGGTGACACGAGGTCAGGAACTGAGCCACAGTGAAGGTCAGGAAGATAGGTCAGTGTTTATGTCGTTGTTGGGCTGGGGATCCTGCTGAGGTTATTTGCTTTCTTCCTTTCTATACTGTTTCTCTTTCCGTTCCTCTTTTTCTAATGTGAAGCCCAAGCATCCTGTTTTCAAAACATCTGACTGTTTTGCCACTGAGGAACTCAGGCTCTGATGCATTTCACTGAAGTGCAAGACAATTCTAATTCAGGAGGCGATAAACGTTAAAACAAAAATTAATGAATAAATGTATGCTGGCAAGCTGTGGTTACAGAAAACAGCTCTCACACATCTAGCTGAACTTGGGCTGCTGGCAGAAGGTTCACTAGACATTCTTCTTATCTTGAAAGACAATGTCTTTGCCTCATAAAACCCCTGCTTAATCTATTCCACCTAGTTGTAATTCTTGGGGGGAAAATAATCTACAATACTGAGCCACCTGGCTGCATCTTTCTCTGTAATTCTGGAATTGCATTTGGCCTAAAGGATGAGGGACATTTGGGCTAAGGAGAAGTCATAGAAACAGTTTCTTATCTATCTCTCTGAGCTCTGAAGTTCACTTGGGACAGTTGCAATATTTGAGTCACAGCTTTCTCCAAAAACGTTAAGAAAAAACAATAAACAAATACATCCCAAGCCAGACGAACTGAATATAGACACTTGCTTTTCCTCTACTAGGTCAATCAATATTCTACCGTTTGCACGTAGACTGGCACACATCTAAACTCCAAACACTAAAGCAAAACACTGGCTCTCCCATCACCACTCTCATGTAAGTTCAGAGGCTGCAAACAAAACTCAGCACTCACTGAGCTGATCACTACTAGAGACACATATTGTTTCTGCAAAGATGTAGTGGATGCTTCCTAGGTGGTGCTCGTGGTAAAGAGCCCGCCTGCCAATGCAGGAGACAAAAAGACGCGGGTTCGATCCTGGGGCTGGGAAGATCCCCTGGAGAAGGGCATGGCAGCACACTCCAGTATTCTTGCCTGGAGAGTCCCATGGACAGAGAAGCCTGTTGGGCTGCAGTTCATAGGGTCACACAGAGTAGAATACGACTGAAGCCACTTAGCACACTTAGCAACAGTGGATGCTATTAATAAGTTATCAGCTCCTGAACTTTTCCTACATATCAGGGGCCTTGCTAAGTGCTTCAAATGCATAATCTCAATCTTCACAGCAACCGTATCAAGGTAGATACCACTTTTATCCATGTCTTATAGAGAAGAAAACTCAGTCTTAGAGCAGTTAAGTAAGTTGGCCAAGGCCAAGTAGCTAATAAATGACAGAAACAGGATTTCAACCATAATCGTTTAACTCCAAAGCCCATGCTTTTTACATACTTCTAGTATAGAATATCTTCACACTTACTTACAAGTCTTTAACTCAGAGATTTGCCACAGCTCCTTTATTCACTGACAGTAAGCCAAAGATGACCAAAAAAGACTGCATAATGATAATGATAATTTTAAACAGGAGTTTAGATGAAATACTCAAAAACATTTGACAATATTTAAAATTGAGTATGGAATTTTAATTTTACCACAGATAATTCAGTTCCCCCTAAACTGGTATAAATCAAGTTCTTTTTGGTGGCCATAAAAATATTCTCATTATATTACATTATATGCGCTATGACTTAAGCATCACCTGAGATGATTATCTGGATAATCAAGACTTTGGGGTTAGGGTAAGTGACTAAGTAAAAAGAGAGAGATCTTTGTGAAAACTGACATTGACTTCTGCTATCAGCTGGGCATTATTCATCACAGAGTAATTGCTTTGCCCTATAACCTCTCCAATGTAGCTCTAGAAACAGGTAAAGCTGCATGCCTTCTACTTAAGCTAACTGTGTCAACATTAAGGTTTAGCCCTTTCTTTAGGGTTAGCTCTATTCAACTTTCATTGCTTCCTGCACATGACACCATAAAGAGAAGCGGAAGCCCGGAGCATTTAGAATTCTCCCTAGGACCTACATGGTCCCTGATGTCAATGTCTCAGGAACTAGACTCTGAGTATGAAATTATTTATAATAAATTTGCAAGACACACAGTGTCTAATTTCAGTACTCCAGACACTAAACTGGTTAGAATCCACAAGGCAGCAACATTCAAAATAAAAGCTAATGGCAATTTGCAGGTTTTCAATGAGTAATCTTTTTCTGCCTCTAAAGCTAGGTGTCTGCTTTATCTTAGTGACTCCAGAAGAAAGTTCAAGGTATCCTTTATGGTGAAACTTGCTAAAACAAAACAAAAAAACAACTACCCCTAAACACTGAATCTACATCTTGCATACATATCAATGATCACAAAATGCAAAGAACAGAGACTCTATGAATTCTTCAAAGGGGGTTAGAGCCTGTGTGAGAATCCTTCTGTGTACATGGACTCCAGTGTGGTTTGGAGAAGTTACACAGTTAAGCCCTTCTCATGGGGAAGCAGTTGGTAGAGATTTACAACAGCCTGGAAAAACCCAGAATTTAGCTTCAATTGAGAAATTCAGAGAAAAGTCAATAAATAGTTAAACCTCAAACCTTGTTTTTCCAACTTGAATCTGAACTAGACTTTGAGAGACTTTTTTTTTTTTTTGCCCTTTCATTAACCAATAAACAAGAGTAAGAAAAGTCCACTCTCTGTGCACCCCCACTAAACTCTGGGATGTGATGCTTCCTCTGCGCAGATCCTTTGAGCAGGAGCCAGCAAGTCTTGATAGGAAGGCAATCCTTTTAACCTCAGGAAAAAGGGAGGAGGGACATACATTCAGGTCTGGAAAGGGCATTTGGCAGGTGTGAAGCCAAGTCTCTTCTCATCCCCAGAACTCTTTAGACAAAAGATAATACCTCAGGCTAGGATGATTGGGGATTTTGAAATGTGTATTTATGAGGGTGCAGTGTTAAGATTTCAATTTAAATAATAGATAAATACACATACATTCATATGTATATGTATATAATTAACATTCTCTGAGAGAAAAATACAAACAAAAAGCAACAACTCTCACTTCATAAATTAGCACTCTAAATCCAGGTGTTACTTAAACAATTGATATACTGGTAGATAATTAAAGCTCCCCAACACTAAGTTTTGTCTGGGCATTGTACATAAAACCTTTTCTTGGCAATATGAGTGGAACTTCATTTCAAACGATTCTATTATGCAAAGCAGCAAACTTTAAAAAAGTAATTTTCTTTTTTGGAGGCAAAGTATATTGCTTCTTTTTTTTTAATCTTAGGTCATATCAGCATCAGAAAAGAAAGGCTTGAGAATCCTAGAACGTCCTTCTGAGAATTTCAGAATTTAGGAAACTTCAGGGCAAATCATTCTCGCCATTGCTATACAGAAGTCGCATTATTTTCTTGTTCAAAAAACATATATGACACTTGATTGCAACACAACAATTTCACCTATGGATTCATTCAGATACAAAACAAAACAATCTTCTCACTTGTATAGTGACTTGTATACTTCATAAACACTTCTCACCTTAAACACATTCCAAAAGACATCAATAAGAAAAAGGTTTGGTTTCTGGGGATTGTACTGAGGATAATAGCTTGGGCTGAAGCATCAAGACACAAGCAAAGTGTGGCATTTCAAGCAGAAGCATCGGAGGCAGATCAACAAAGCTGAGTCCCCGTGCACCTCTGCAGCTAGCAGAGGCCAGGGGAGCCCACAGCTCGCCACGCGGTCACACTTTGATCCCTTACCTTGTTAGATGCCATCTCACTGACGGAGCGGTAAGTCTGTATGGTCTCTAGCTGGTCTAAGCACCAGTCCAGTTCCTCTAGCGTTTCCATCGCTAATTTCTGATACGATTCTTCTGCAAACAAACACACAGACTTGTAGTTAGGCTGCAGCGGCTGCAGACTGTCCATAGCCGAGTCGCCGCAGCCGCCGCAGATCCCAGCGCTGCTGAAGGTGGCCCCGCGCTCCTTCATTATTTGCGCGCCGACTCCTTCCTTCCAGCTCTCTCCACCAGGAGAACAAATCACCGTGGTGCTCTGCCCGGGGTGGCCGGTGCCAAGTTTTCACCCCCGCCCCCGGGCTAGATGAGGTGTCTGCGCTCTACCAAGAAACTTCCTCTGAGGAAGAAGGCGGGGAACCGGCTCTTAAAAGCGCATCTGCATACGGGAGTCCTAAAACTAAAGGCAGAAGCCGCCAGTTTTCTCAGGCTCTCTGTGCCTTAGTCATCTGGGGATTCTTTAGGGTGCGTGATGTCATTTCTGAGTGTTTGCAATCTAGAGGAGAAATGAGGAAAGCGCTTTCTCAACTGGCTTTTCTTCTAAATGAAACGTACAACCGAAAAGTGGAGGGGGAAACTGACAGTTACGTTGGAAGGCCTACGCACATTCATTCATTCCAGGGGAATGTGCAAATGTTGGAATAACTTTCAATTCAGCAGACACTGACCCACACAAGTGAGGGGAGAAGGCTAGTCCTGCTCTGTTCTGAGTTTCCCTTTAAGTCGAGGCAAAATGAGGTCTCCCTGATAAGGCTTCGGTCTCAGAGACACTGTCTGGAGTTTTGCGTGAACACACTTATTGGCCCTGGAGTCTAGGCAGTTCTTGTTATACTAAACAAAGCTAAAACTTCTCTTCTGCAACTCCCAGGATCACAGGGAAATTCTGAACCGGACTTTTAGGCGGAGCCAGATGTGACAGCAGCAGATTTTTTGATGAAAGCTGGGGGCTCAGATTTGTTACCATAGGAATAAATATTTCTCAGTGGTCTGTTAAAAAAAAAAAAATAGAGCATCGCTTTTAAATTTGTAGTTTTGCTGGGTAATGAAACTCTTTTTAAGTGTTTGCAGTACGTCATTCCACACCCCAAAGTTTGTGTGTCTAAGCTAACACTTAAGGCTACTGAGTTAAGAACTCAATCTTGGTAAACACTGAAATTAATTTTATAAATGTTAGATCAACTAATGATGCTACAGACAGCTATAAAAACTATTCGGGCTCTCCTGCATAAGTGACTGATATTGAGGGGAACAATACCCTTTACGTCTACAGAGCTTTCTGGAATGGAGGCACACAACAGGTACTAATAAAATAAAAAATCTCACATGAAATTCTATTATAAAGAAAAGGCTCACATATTCCTGTCATATTTAGAATACATTTTTTATATGTTCACACAGAACTACTAGGGAGACCACATAGTTTATTTTTAATTATTATTATTTGAGTAATTTTACATGTGTGACACTCACACTTGAAGCAGAAAGGGGAATAAACAGAAGAGAGATTCCAAGTGGCTGGAGCCACTTGGCGCAGACGCACATTTCAGAGAATAGGTGTTCTGTTTATCCCTCACATATGCCTACCCTTCAGGGAAATCGGGGGTTAAAATTCAACATCCTGTATGTCACACTTAAAAAGCCGCAAAACCACTGGAGGTGACTTCCTCCATTTTTTTTCACACTCCTCAAAAATGCGCAGACCAGAATTGAGGTGTTTTTGGTAAAACTCATTTCGAGCCAGACTCACACATGCCTTCCCTCCTTTCTTCCTCAAATTTGCCATTCTGCTTCAACACAAAGCATCTCTTCATTGACTCTCTATAGTGTATCTGAAACACCCCCTCTTCTCTATTTCCTTCCAGAAGAGCAGTTCATCTAAGGAAGCTTTTCCTGAAGTGACAGAACTCTCCGGTTCTCCCTCCAGACCTCTTGTAAAAAAGTCCAACCACTTCCTAATTCCTCAGCTTCACCACCCTGCTATCTTCCACATCACAACCCGTGGTTCTCAGTAGTTAAGATCAGACATTCACCAGGATGGTGGGGAGTGAGCAGCTTGTGTGGAGCCTTTTGAATAGACTGATGTACAAAACAACCGTGGGGTGATATGTTACATTTCTCTTTCAGGAAGAGGAAAAAAGGGATCAGATCTCCACTCACAAAGAAAAACAGTAAGGATAGCAGTGAAGCCCTGAAGAAAGAGGAAAACACTTCAATGATCTATCAGTTAAGTATCATCGCCACAACCCATTCCTCGTCTATTATACAGAAAGAGCACACACAGGCTCCTAGAGTTGGGACAGGAGTGAGATGCCAGGGACTTCCCTGGTAGTCTAGTGGCTAAGACTCCATACGTCTAATATAGGGGGCCCAGTTCAGTCCCCGGTCAGGGAACTAGCTCTCACATGCCGCAACTAAGAGTTCCCACGCTGCAACTAAAGACCCTGGGTGCTGCAACTAAGACCCAGTACAGCCAAATAAATAAAAATAAATATTAAAAAAATATAGTGAGGTGCCAGTGACTGGCCAACGGATATGGCAGGATCTTACTCCACTACTTTCTCTTATTCTGGTCATTCATGATATTTTTTCGGTAAAAAGTTACACTTTGAAGTAAATGAAAATTTGCTCCTTCCCGGATTCTTCATCCGTTGTTAAAGCTTTCTTTATGCCCCCTTTGAGAGCCTTCTTATCCCAGTAACTAAGGCAGGAGGCACAGATGTCAGAGTGGATTAAGAATGGGGGCATCACAGCCCAGCTACTTATCAGTACAGTCGAAGGAAAGGATCAGTGCAGCTCAGGCTGGCCTCCACACTAGAACTCTGTGACTCCAGCATCAAATCTCATGCTTGGTACCTAGGATACACTCAGTAGATACTCAGAGGAAACCAAAGTGCCTGCCCAAGCAGCATGCAAATACTTGGGTATCTGGAGGCTGAGGATACATCTGGAGCACTGAGGAAAGAACACAAGCTTTGGAGTGAACCTCAGGCATTTGACTTTCTCTCCTACCACTTACTGCATGATCCTGGACCTCTATTTCCCACATCTTCAAATAAGGAGAATATCTATCTTATAAAGTTATAAAGGGCTAAATGAGATAAAGAATATAAAATATCTCCA
The DNA here is from genome assembly GCA_007570785.1 of Antilocapra americana. Taxonomy (NCBI): domain Eukaryota; kingdom Metazoa; phylum Chordata; class Mammalia; order Artiodactyla; family Antilocapridae; genus Antilocapra; species Antilocapra americana. The sequence goes on along the minus strand of ML661344.1, from coordinate 4,180,292 downwards.
TGATGTGTGTGTGTCTATGTTAGTCACTCAGTCATGTCCAATTCTCTGCGGCCCTATGGACTGTAGCCTGCCAGTTTCCTCTGTCCATGCAATTCTCCAGGCAAGGATACTGGAGTGGGTAGACATTCCCTTCTCCAGGGGATCTTCCTGAACTAGGCATCGAACCCCAGTCTCTTGCATTGCAGGCAGATTCTTTACCATCTGAGCCACCAGGGAAGCCTCATCTCATAGGATAACCAGTTCTTAGTAGGTAATCAGTACACAGAAGAATAATTATTAGCGACAATCAAAGTAACCCCCCAAACCTGGTTTGTAAGGGTGGGGAGCAAAGAGAAGAGAGATAGAAGAATTGCATATTCAATAAGAGGTTTTATAGTCGGAATCAGTTCCATAGTTGGCTGGGCCCAGTGAAAAATGGAATGCACGGTCCTTTGTTCAAACAGCAGGAAAAAGTGCTGTGAAAGATCTTACAATGTGAAACTTTTTTCTTTTTTCTGAAGTTGCTCTCTCTCAACCTATCTTGGCGGTATTGTTTTTTTCTAAGTAAACTGCCTGTTATAAAATAGTTCTAGATTTACAGAAATGTTGCAGAGATAATAGAGAGTTTGTATCTACCCCATATCCAGGGTTCCCTATAGTTAATATCTTCAAATAGCACATTTGTCACAATTAATGAATGGCAGAGTATGTTTCATTCACTCTTTAAAATCATGTTACTTCAGGCAGAGGGATACCAGGAGGAGAGCGTAGACCCTTGCAGGACCCCAGAGACCCTGCAGCCTCTGACTTAGGGCACAGGCACAACTTACCAGTTGCTGGGGTGCACCTACCTGCCAACTTCCAGACTGTGTTTCTTTCTCCAGGCCTGGGCAGGCTCTGGGGAAGTCAGACATTCCCCTTTGCCATGGTGCCAATGCCCGAAGCCCCAGAAAACAGGCTGCAACCTCTGAACAAGGATGCACTAGATACCTTGGTTGGGGTGGACAAGAGGATCAAGACATGGCCTCTGTCTGCTGTGGTACTGCCATGCTGGCCCAGGGCAGGGACGGCTGCTCATATGCCCCACCTAAGACTTTGCAAGGCATCCATGTCCAACTCAAACCCTCTCTGCACTTGGACCTAGGCCCTCACTGGGACTGGACAGCAGCAGTGGTCCTGGGATGGGGCAGGCGGAGGGGTGCTGGATGAGCCCAGGGTGACAAGGATCAGGGAAACGGGTGCTGAGAATAAATAATGGGTGTCTCCAGGGGAGACAGACAGGTGGCAGGAGATGGGGCACAGCGTGAGCTGACACTTCAAGTCACCAGAATCTATGCTCCATTTTCCCGTCAGACTTTACTTACAAAGTAGATCAAACATACAATCATCACAAGTTTCAAGACCGACTATAAGGCCCTTGTGAGTGAAGAGCCCTGCGCAGCTGTGCAGGTCACACTCCCACAAAGCTGGTTTTGTTCCTTTTCTTACAAAAATGACTCTGGGAAGGAAGGATACTTAGCACCTCAGAAGCAAGTCTCAAGAGGATAAGAGCAGGTAAATGGGACTATGTATGGTCATGGGGTGACCATACTTGACAAGTAGGTGACCCTACTTGTCAAGAATTTTTGGAAGGAAGAAGGAGCTGGAGGAACCTCCCTTCTATGTTTCCCTTCTTTTCCTCTTTCACTTCAACAAGAATGACAAAAGATTTACTTCCTTCTGTGGGTCTGGTAAGTATTGCATTTGATGCCGAGAAACAGGAAGAAAGGATGAATGAATAATTATAATTAATATTAATCTGGTAATTATACATGGCGTTCATAAAGCTCTTTCCTCAAAGGAGCGCCAGGCACACTACCCATTAATCCTTGCAACATCTCTGTGTGATAAACACTGAAGAGGTATGACCATCTCTAATGCACCTTAAGGCACAACTTAAATCACAGGCTAAATTAACAGAGCAAGATTTCCAGGGCAAGAACATATCTTGGTCAGTAAAACAGAGGATTCATCACAGGGCTGGAAATCCACGCATTCCTGAAATTGCTGTGTTTAAAGTAGCATCTTACCCTTGGGTCTTTTCTATTTCAAATTGTGTAATTGCTTTCCTGAATGTTGTCATTTCTCGAGTCTCCTCTTCCCTTTTCTGATCAACTTAACACAGCTATTAGCAAAATATTTACTGTACAATATTTACTCAGAAGACTGGCTTAGTTCTGGTCCCGCCTCTTGTTTCTATGGGTAACCTCAGGCAAGTTACCTAAGTTTGCTGAGACTACATTTCTCTATCTGGAAAGTGAACATAAGAATACTTACAGGGAAGTATTCTCACAGGGAAGCTAAAATAAGAGAATTCACACAAAACCAGACTCCATCTTTAAGTTTAATGTACATTTTACAAATATCACATTTATTATTATAGAGAGGATATAGGTGCATTGGAGACAACTAGAAAATTATAGAGAAGCAAAATATTTGAAATGATAAAATGTCACATTTGACCAAGCAGACATCACTATCGTTATCCCTCTATGGATATCCTTTCATGTATGCATGTATATAGTCAAAAATAGATAACACTTGGAATTCCCCAGTGGTCCAGTGATTAAGCGTCCGTGCTTTCAACGCCAAAAGCCTGGGGTTTGATCCCTGTCTGGGAAACTAAGATCCCACAAGCCATGCAGCATGGCCAAAATAAAAGGAAAATAGGCAACATTGTACAAACTCTTATGTAACGTTCTTCTTTTTAAGTCAATGACCTCCCCTCTTCTGCTTTAATAATTTTCCAGCTCAGCTAATATTTAGCTCATATTTCAGTATTCCTAGTTTTCTTTCATGCAAATTCAGTAGAACACGTGTGCATATGTTTCTGTGTGCTAGAAGAGAGGTGTTGGATGGGAGAGATGCTGAGAAGGGCAAAAGGAAAGGGCAATGAGAAACCTCAGCCTGGCCACGAACAGCAAGCTGCTCAGAGCTAGAAAGCAGGGAACCAGATTTTGAGCAGTGATAAAGTCAATGGTCCAGCTGGTAACAGACCTCAGATGCCCTAAAAGTTGACCCCACACTCTGTGCAGGAAAGCAGGATCTTATTAATGATCTCTGGGAAAAAATCAAGATGGAGGGCCTTTACATAATTATATCATTCGGCTCAGAAGCCCTCAGATGAGGGTTTCTCAGAACAGATGAGAAAACTGGATCTCAGAGAGGTCCCAAATTCATATAATTAGCAGATGAAAGCATCACAATATACCCCCAATATAAGTTTTCTATAAACTATATATAAATGCGGTTTGTTTTTTATTGAAATATGATTGGCATACAAAAAAGCTGGGCATGTTTCATGTATACATCTTGATGAGTTTGAAGATAAGTGAATACCTTTGAAACTCTCACCATAAATAATCTCATAAACTTAACCATCACCTCTAAAAGTTTTCTCCCTCCTTCTTTGTGTGTGTGTGTGTACGTGTGTGAGATAAGAACCTTTAAATAAGATCTATCTTAACTAATCTTTACATATATTATATAGTATGGTTTGGCATAGGTATCATGCTATATAGCAGGCCTCTAGGACTTAATTCACTTTGAGGATCTGAGATTATATACCTTTTGATCAACACGTCTCCAATCCCCCTTCACCCAGCCCCTGGTAACTACTACTCTCAGCTTCTATGAGTTTGAGCATTTTAGATTCCTGATATAAGGGATCATTCTAAATGCACTTTTAACACAGCTTTGTAGATATCAGAAACCAATCTGTCAAGATTCCCAGACTTTCTACCCCAACATAGAAAAGAAATATAAGTAACCTTTTGTTTCTCTTCCATGATAGCTCAGCTGGTAAAGAAGCCACCTGCTATGCAGGAGACCCCAGTTTGATCGATCCCTGGGTTCATTAAGACCCCCTGGAGAAGGGAGAGGCTCCCCGGCCCAGTGTTCTGGCCTGGAGAATCCCATGGACTTGTAGTCCGCAGGGCTGCAGAGAGTCGGACACGGCTGAGCAGCGTTCACAAGTTTGTTCCTCTGCCTTGCAGACTCTCTTCATTAGGGAAGGTGGTACTATTTTCAAAGTCCTGTGGTGGTTAGATCAATCAGAACAATTGCCATAGCAAAAACAGAAAGGAATCTCATGGATGTAAATGCTGAGTAAAAGAAACCAGAGGTTAAAAAGCACATAAAATGTGATGAAATTTATATAAAATTCCAAAGAGGCAAAAATGAACCTATGATGTTAGAGTCAAGATAGTGGTTCTCTTGGAGGGTTAGCAACCAGGCAAGAACTGGAGGGGGTCTTCCATGGGGCTGACAATGATGTACTTCTTAGACTAGATACAAATTACAAGAGTCTGTTCACTTTATGAAAATTCACTGATTTCTACACCTGGGATTTGTGTACTTTTGTCTGTCTTCCTGATGTTTTGTGCATGTATTAAACAGAGAGACTCACCTAGAGAAAGTCCAGTTTAAAAAAAAAAGAAAAAAAAAGGAATGGGGTTTCTAAAAAGCATGTTTCCCTTTCCTTTCGTTGAACCATAGCAATGGGCAGAAACAGAATTTGAGTAAATCACACGTAGCTGAAAAGGATATTGGTTTGACATTGCATAGCCCAGGATGCTCTTACCAACTCAAAATGCAGAGGAGCATGTTGATGTTTGGCCTAGCTGTCTACAGAGCCTGACTCTACAATTCATTTACTAGTGCTGCGACCTAGCTATGAGAAGGAAGTGAAGCAAGGCATGCCAAGGCTTTGATACGGAGCTTAGTACCTGTCAGGAACATTTTCCTCTACCCCAACTGCCCACAAGCCTCTACCTTGTCCTGGCCACTTTCCTGAGGGTGTGTGAGTACTCAGTCACTCAGTCATGTCTGACTCTTTGTGACCCTATGGACTGTAGCCCACCAGGTTCCTCTGTCCATGGAATTCTCCAGGCAAGAATACTGGAGTGGGTTGCTATTTCTTCCTCCAGGTGATCTTCCTGATCCAAGGATTGAACCTGGGTCTCCTGCGTCTCCTGCGTTGGCAGGTGGTTTCTTTACCACTGAGCCACCTGAGAAGCCCGTTCCTGAGAGTAGATGGCCATGTATTTGATAGCTGAGTTGGTAGAGCTTTGCTCTGGCCCTGGGGTTTAGTGGCAGGGGAGGACATATAAAGTGGTCATGAAATCCTAAAGTCTGCCTCTAGATGCATGACCTTAGGTAGGAAACTGGTTCTCGATAGGTTAGAGCTTATTGGTTTTCACTTCTAAAATATAGAACTTGCCGAATTTGACATTCTGCATTCACCCAGTTCCGATTGACATACCCAATTAGAAGACATTCAGATGTCGAGAATTGTATAAGAAAGTCACTTGTTCATTCATTTATTTCACAAAATATGCACTGAGTGTCTAGCACACCCTCAAGCCTCCTGCTGGGGCCAGAGCCATGAAGAAGAGGTGTTCACTGAATGCTTTTCCATCTTCTAAACTGTCATTCTGTAAAACTGGGTGCCTTATCATCTTCCTTCTCTCCCTTGTTCCCCACCCCTAGCTTGTAGAGTACCTTTGTGAAAATCAGAAAAACTTGCACAAAACTTGTAGCAGACATAGCCCTTGAACAGAAAGCTTGGGACGTGAGGCAAGGGCTGAATTTCAGCTCCCTTCACCACCTGGCTGAGAACCTTTGATCAGTACCCAAACTACACAATGACCTTTTGCAATGATCCAGTGGCACTTGGATCTCAGGGCAAGCTAGCATGAAGCTTGCCCTGGTCACAGCAAAGCCTGCACTTTGAACCTCAAAACAAAGTAAACCCTTGATGTTGAGAGGAAAGCATCCCGAGACCTCCACATTGCGAATATCATTAAATAACTGAAATAACATTAAGCAAGCCTCTGTAAAACAACAACAAAATTAATTTGGTAGACTCACTGTTATCTTTAAATGCAGTTTTTGTAGATAAAATTTCTAAAGCAAGGGCTCCCTTGGGAAAAATTGTTAAAGGAGTCCTTGATGGAGGAAATTCTAAAAACCCTTCTTCTGATTCTCGGAAGTGAGAAGTATATATGAATTAGATTCTCTACATCCAGCTAATAACTAGCTTTTTCCATAAGATTCTAGCCCTGTAGATGTCTTTCCTAGATTCAAAGGGCTTTGAAGTTAGCAGACTTGTTTCACTCCTTGGTTCCTCCACAAAATGCAACAAGTATTTGTTAAAATGTAAAAATATCTCACACATATGGAAATGAGCCTTTTTATTATTTAAAACAGTTTGGTTAGGGCTATAAGCCTATTTATTTAGTGATATTGGTTATGATGTTTGGTTTTCTCCTCCTGACAATTAACAATAGCTTTTCTTTTCATTAACCCCAAAGGTAGATATTTTCTTTTGATCACTCTTTGGTAAATGACATGCACTTGTGCCAGACTGCAACTTTTCCAGAAGGCCGTTGATTTAAACTTGAGTAAAACATTCTTAGAACAAACCCCAGGAACTGGAGAACACTCACACGGTTCTTCCAAAGGCTGTCTGTGAGCCCCAAATGGCCTTGCTTTAGGCAGGACTTTGTTAGTGTCTTCATGAATATGAGGGACTTTGAAATTGCACATGACAGGGATTTCACTCTGGGTGGATTCACGGAAGAGGTTCACTGCCCTCAAGGGAAATCACAGTGAAAAGTAGGTCATTTTGATGCTGATCTCCTTAGCAAACTCCTCCAAGACTATGAGTTAAAAAAAACACCAGTCACAACTAGCTTTTGTATATACAACTTGACAGTTTACCAAGCGCTTTCACTTGCAGATCTCATTTTTTCCTTGAAAAATAAACCCCATGAGATAGAAAGCATTATTATTATGACATAGATTTTCCATTATGCATGTGAGAAATCTGAGGCCTGGAGATGTTTAATAATTTGCTCAAAGTCATCTGATGAAAGACAGAAAGAGAGAGAGAGAGAGAGAGCTGAGAGATGAAGAGGGAGGGAAAGAGAACAGAGAAAGGAAGGCAGCAGAAGGAGAACCAAAGTTCTCTGATTCTGAACTCCAGGATCTTTTTGGCTAAGCCATGAGGTCTGTTACCAACAAATGGCCCAACTTTTCTCTTCTTTCACCCCAGGTAAAATTGCACAAGGAGGAACTGTCTCTGACGTGCCAGCCTCATAACTTCGTTCCCTTTCGGTGTCTTTACCCTTGCCAAAGCCTGCCCTCCAGGAGGACTCTGACTGGCTTTACTTACCAACGAGAATCTGTACTCATTCAGGTAACAGCATGTACCACCAGTGTGAAAGGGTGCCCAAGGAACTTAATTATCTACTCATGCTAGTATTACAGGCAATGACACAAGAAAGCCTTCAGGCATGGAGATCAGTTAGTGTCCAATTATTTTTCTAATACAAGAAATATTTATGAAGAATATGTGCTCCTTCACTTCAGTTGTGTCCTATTCTTTGCAACCCTATGGACCGTAACCCACCAGGCTCCTCTGTCCATGGGATTTCCCAGGCAAGAATACTGGAGTGGGTTGCCATGTGCTCCTCCAGGGGATCTTCCCAACCTAGGGATCAAGCCCTTATTTCCTGCATCTCCTGAAAGGCAGGCGGATTCTTTTTTTTTTTTTTACTGCTGAGCCACCAGGGAAGCCCATTATGAAGATTTCAGGGTAGAAGTTAAAAGCTTGGTCTCTGGAACTAGGCAGTCTGGGTTCATATTCCCTTGTCTAACCTTAGAGAAGTTACTTCTCTGTGCCTCAGTTTCTTCACCCATGTAATGAGAATAATAATGATGCTTATATAATGGATTGTAGTCTTTAATTAATTAATAAGTAAATGTAAAGTACCTAAGACAGTCCATGGTATAAGTACCAGATAAATGTTGGCTATTGTTTGTTGACTATGAGACAACAAATATTTATGTAATGAGTGGATTTTTTGAGCATCTATTATGTGGTAGAAGGAAATGGCAACCCACTCCAGTATTCTTGCCTGGAGAATTCCATGGACAGAGGAGCCTGGCGGGCTACAGTCCATGGGATTGTAAAGAATCAGACACAACTGAATGATTAACACTTTCTTTCTTTCATCATGTTATAGGCGCAGCATGAAACTCCAAGGGTATAATGGTGAATTCTATAAACATAGGTTTTGCTTACTTTCTAGAATCTAGAAGCCTAGATTCTAGCAGGAAGAGACAACTATACAAAACCTTATTGAATTACAATTGGAAAGGGAGCTACTAAAATTTTTAGAGTGTTCCAAGAATTTGTAACAAGGATGACAGGACTCAAAAGTTTGAGAAGTGGGATGTGATAGAAAGTTTAGGGAAGGCCTAACTTACAAGCTTTGATGGAATAAGAATTAGGTGCAAAGAGGAAGGAAAGCATTCCAGGCAGGAAAAACATCAGGGCATGCTCCATGGACTGAGATCTGTCCATGTGGCAGGAACACACCAAGAGAAAAAGATTGATGTGAGTTTAGGTCAGGTTCTACATAGCTATGGAAGGCCCAGAGAGAAACTTGGAGTAGCCTAGCCAAATTTTCATGTAAAACATATCACTCTCCATGCAACCTAGAGAATGGACGTGAAGATGGGAACAACTGCAAGGAGGCTACTAGCTAAATAGTATTTAAAAGCTCAGGATATGGAGGAAGACAGCTAAGTTTACTTTCTGGCTCTGTCATTTATTTTGTTAGCAGTGTGAACTTGGGTGAGTTACTTAATTTTTCTGAGTCTTAATTTCCTCTTTTCTAAAGTTGGGGGATGTATATCTTTCTGGTGGGGTGGTTATGAGGATTAAGTGAAGTAATTCACATTACAGTACTTAGAACAGTCACCAGCCTCAAAAGTATTCATGCCAGTTGCTAGTAGTAACTTGTTTTATGGCCTTAACCTATGCAGGAGGTAGTGATGGCTAGAATTACAGTGTAGCTTTGCAGATGGAGAGAGGCAAATGTATTTGAGATATTTATGAGCTGAAACTATGTGATCCCTAGGATGGTGGCAATTGGTTGATGGTCAAAACCCTCTGTTATCTCAGCTTTTCAGATCAGAATGTGATTTCTGTCCGTGTATTTTAACTTTATTTTTCTTATACTAGTCCAACTCACAAGAGTACAATGAGAAATCTGAGGCCAATGAGTTCATTTACAGAGAGAAATAATTTAAAGGAAGCTTTTTATACTCTTTGGTTGTTACACATTCCTTGACATAGGAGACCAAGTTCTAATCATAAGATTGCTTGGCAAACATGAAATCAGAGCAGGGGAGTTGGCTGGATGGTTTAAATGTCTGCTTTACTCAAGCCTGATACTCTTAGCTCAAGTGTTTCCATTGGCCTGATGTGCCCTTTCCAACTGTCCATCTGGCTAACTCTTATCATTTAGGATTCAGCCTAGAGTTATCTCTTCTACAAAGCTTCCCATATTTTCTGAGGTTGGATTAAGCTCCCTTCCTCTCAGCTCTCGCAACTACCATGTTCAAGACTCTTATTTCCAACTGACTATGTCATTAGAATTCTTTCTCTTGGCTTATTTCACCCATGACTTCTTGAGAGTAAGGAACATATGCTTTTGGCTGCTCTTTAATGCAGCACAGTATATCTTTACCTAGCAGAAGCTCAAAAGAATCCTGCTTGAACTGCTGACTTGCCCAAAATATCAATAGATGGGATATCCGCTGCCCAAAGGAATGGGATCTTGCCCACTGAATAGTATTGGAGAAATAATACCAGGAATTCTTGTTCTTGTTTCTTTTTTTACTAGTCTCCAAACAAACCACCTTCCTTTTTCTGATTTAGTCAGTGTAACCACAGTGTATAAGCTCCATTTCTTTCGCATGCATATTTTGATTAGGTTTCTAAGCTGGCTTATTTTAATATAGGGGATATTCTGTCTGTCAAAGGGATATCTGCAAACTCACTTGCAGACTTTGTTATTTAACCCAAACAACAGCTGCAGGTGTCAATGTACTAAGCAAAACTAGAATTCCAAATTGATTTTGACAGTTGCTGTGTGGAAGATACAAATAAAGTTCAGAGGCAGCACAGTCAGATCTTAAAGGCACAGGGGAAAAGAAGATCAGGAGAGACTTGGAGGCCAGGTAAAGACGAATGGATGGAATTCTAAGAGATGGAAAAACTGAGGTTAAGGCAATGAACAGCATGAACAAAGGTATGAAATTAGAAAGATGCTACACCATTCTGTCCTGTTTGGGAGAACAAGTATAATAGTCCTGTTTGGTTAGAACCCTGGGTTTCAGCAAGGATGCAGAGTGGAATAGATTTGCAAAAGTATAATCATCAGGGCCAGATCTTGCAGAGTTTTTATGCTAGACCAAGGAGTCTGACTGTCAGACAACGGGAGCCATTGAAAACTGCTCAACAGAAGAATGGCACCCAGTAGTATAAATATCTCAATACTGATGTGCAGTTGTGTAATGTTTTGCAGTTATAGATCTTTTTCATCCCTACAGCCTTTTTATTTTTTTTTCCCTTTTATTAGTTTTGCCATACAATGACATGATATCGCCATGGGTTTACATATGCTCCCCCTCCAGAACCCCCCTCCCTCCTCCCTCCCCCCGGGAAATCTCGATGCACCAGCCCCGAGCATCAATCCTGGGCTGGCGATTGATTAGACATATGATAATTAACATACAGTTTTTTTAAATCCTCATCATGCCTTTTGAGAGTGTATGGTCTCTGTTTTAACAGGAAGAGACTGAAGTGTAGGGAGTTTAAATGTCTCACTCCAAGTCCTATAAGTAGTAAGCACAGAACCCAGGGACTGGAGCCTAGGCTTTTTGCCTCAAGTTCCATGCTCTTGCTCCTCTAGTGCAGCCTTTAAGATGAATTATTGATCTGATAGATGTAAGCTGTAAGGATAGTAGGATGGAGAAGAGAATAAGCACTTGATAAATTCTTATTAGCAGGGAGCATTATTTGCAGAAAAAGCTAGTCAGTAAGAAGAAAAGAGATCCCAAGCCTACTACATACAGTCTTTTCTAGTTGACAAAGGATTTTCAAGTGTGTTCATTTTCTTTTAGAAACAAAGTCATGGAAATTCTCTCCATTTTTACAAATGGGATTTACTGAGGCTCATCAAGGTGAGGGGACTTGTTTTAGAGTATGGAATGTCTGCACTGTCTAGTATGGTCGTTACAAATTATGTATTGTTATTGAGCTCTTAAAATGTGGCTAGGTCTGCTGGGGGATGTACTGCAGGTGTAACAAAGACATTGGATTTCAAAGACTTTGTATCGAAAAGTCATGTAAAATATTTCCAAAAAGAATTATATTTGACATGTCAAGTTATCATATTTTGGATATATTGAATTGAGTAAAATAGATTTTTAAAATTAGTTGCACCTGTTTCTTTTTATGTGTTTACTAAAAAAATCTTTAAATTATCAATGAGCTTTTCATTATATATAACATCAATTGGATAGCACTGTTCTAGGCCATAAAGCTATTGCCACTACTTGAATACTCCAAGGCCAACATTCCTTCCTGCCCAAATGCTCACTTTAGAAGAGGTGGTAATAAGGATAATGATTATAGTCATTATTTATCCATTTCCAAAGTTTCTAAGCACTTTACATGCATAAACTAATTTAATCTTATCATAATTTCATGATCTATTAGTTTATATATGTAATAGATCATTTTATTTTGCAGAAGAGGAACAGAGAAATGCAGTAGCTCCCTAAGAACCACAGACTTAGCGGAGTCAGAACTCAGACTTAGTCTGCCTCTAAGGCTTCCCAGGTGCTATAGTGGTGAAGAACTGCCTGGCATGCAGGAGACACAAGAGAAACTGGTTTGATCCCTGGGTCAGGAAGATCCCCTGGAGGAGGAAATGGCAACCCGCTTCAATATTCTTGCCTGGAAAATTCCATGGACAGAGGAACACACACACACACACACACACACACACACACACACACACGGTCTCTCGGAAGACTTTAGTGGCTGCCTCAGTTGGGTAAGTCCCAAGGAGACATTTGGATTGACTTCACTTTATTTGTGACCTACTATAAGCCAAGCTGCATGTGAGAGACTTTAAATATTATCTCATTTAATCTTTGCAACAACCCCATTAAATAGTTACTAGTCCTTTTTTATAGGTGAGTACACTGAGGCTTAATGAGACTGCACGGCCTGCAAAAAGTCACACTGGGGACATGATGGAACTCAGTTCATAATCCAGCCTGAATCTAAAGCTGATACTCCATCACTAGGCCAGTTTGTGAAAGGGCTCCACCTGAATCTCCTTGGGGGTGCCCCCTAGGTGAAACTCCCTGAGGTATTGAAGCAGTCTCTCTGGGGTAGCTTCTGGGAATTTGTTCTTAGAATTGCTTCAGGTGACCCCCATCATTGGCCACCTTTGGCGATAACCACCCTATCTGAGTTTTTCATTTTCCTGGGAGTCTCACCTCTTCAGTCTCTCCTGGGAGCTGATGAAAACTTAGGGGGGAAAAAGGAAAAGAAAACAAACAAACAAAAACAGTATTTCCCTTAGGCTACTTCAGTGGGGCAGACTAGTCATCTCCTCGGGCCCCTGCTTCTTTCAAATCTTATCATCATCTGCCCTAAAAGGTAGGATGCAATGACTTAATTAAGCAGACATGATCATAGGCTTCAGACATAAAACAACCAGTCCTCCTGAAGACATCCTTAGAAATATCTAAGCAGTTCAGGGCTGTGTCTGAGATGAGAGAGGTGGGGATTTAGGAAGTGTAGAGGTGGGGAGGATGGGAGGAAGGAATGTAGTGGGAGACTCACAGGCTCCCTAGGTGACTTATGGATTCTTGGATGATTCCATAAGAACCACTGGGTGTGAATGAAGGCACAAAATGAATAAAACTAAGTGACTCTTGGGGGTTGGGGTTGTGTGTATGTGTGTGTGGGGGGGAGGTTGTGGCTGTGTGTATGCATGTGTGTGGGGAGGTTGGGGTTGTGTGTATGCGTGTGTGTGAGGAGGTTGGGGTTGTGTGTTTGTGTGTGTGGGGGGAGGTTGGGGTTGTGTGTATGTGTTTGTGGGGAGGTTGGGGTTGTGTGTATGCGTGCATGTGTGGGAGGTTAGGGTTGTATATATGTGTGTGTGGGGAGGTTGGGTTGTGTATGTGTGCGTGTGTGGGGGGGTGGGGGTGGTTTGTATGTGTGTGGGGGGAGGTTGGGGTTGCGTGTATGTGTGTGTGTGGGGAGGTTGGGGCTGTGTGTATGCATGTGTGGGGGGGAGGTTGGGGCTGTGTGTATGCGTGTGTGTGGGGAGGTTGGGGTTGCGTGTTTGTGTTGGGGGGAGGTTGGGGTTGCGTGTTTGTGTTGGGGGGAGGTTGGGGTTGCGTGTGTGTGTGTGGGAGGAGGTTGGGGTTGCGTGTTTGTGTTGGAGGGGGAAGTTGGCGTTGTGTGTGTGTGTGTGCATGCAGGCATACTCACTTGCATATGCCGTAGGAAAGTCAACAGTAGTTGTTTGCAGCCTTGTTTGCAGGTAGACGAGCAGCTGCTTTATGTGACAGGTTCAGAACTTCTAACGAGCACACAAATATAAAATTAGGCCCCAGGTTTCATGGCAACCCAACTCGACACAGTAGCAAACAAGAATTGTTTGAGAATCTGAGAAAGAAGCCAATGTTGCGTGTGTCACAGCTCGCCTGCCTTCCTTTGACCAATTTCTCCTAATTTAGCAGTATTTCCGTTCCTACCCTAATTTCCCCTGGTTTGTAAACTACGTCACTTAACTGAACTCAGCTCCAGACTTTTTAGAAAAACAAAATGTTGTATTTCAGCAATGGTTTTTTTTGGCATTTCTGCTTCTAAAGAATTTTACTTGATTCCAATTTTTTCCTTTCACTCTTGGAAGATTGTAGCTATCAGCTGCGTTTCCGTATTTCTCTTTTTCTAATGGAGTGTCTAACGCAGTATAATGCAGTGTTTGTTAAATGTGATTAAAGATTTCAGTGTCTGGTAAAAACCAATATTTACCAGGGAAATCCCGCCAACATAAATGCGCAGGCAAGGTAGAAAATATTGGCTCAATATCCCCCTGAACACACACTTACAGACAAGGACTGTAGGTGTTTTCCATGTCACTTCTGACATTTCCGGCCTCTTGTTTTGCCAGTTTCACACATGTATCCATTTAACCCAGGTTCTGGACAGTCTTACAACTGGGATAATCTAGGTAATTGACTCCAATATTAATTTTTTGAAGTTGTTTTCCTATTAGCTGAGATTTGCTGTTGTTTGTTTTGTTTCTGCTCTGGTGGTTCTTCTAGCATTTATCACACACTGTCATATAATTTAGTTTAAAAGGCTTCCTTGAATTATGAGAACCAGTATTATTTGAAATAGTAAACAAGGGAATACTGATCTTTTACAAAGTAGATTATACCACAAAATTTATTTGCAGAAACATACAACAGACATTTTGAGATTAAATCAGTCTTGTTGAGTGATTGCTTTCATTTAGTAAACATTTACTGAATTGAATTTATCCACTGATTGAATTTATTGAATGAATGAAATACTGCTATACTTTGAATGAATTTCAAATAGTTGTAGTTTGGATTTGAAATTATTTTTCTGAAACTGAATAGCCTGGGCAGCCAGCAGACAGAAGGCCCCAGCTGGCACCTGGCACCACAGCCTCAGGAGAAGGACTGGAGAGGTGGGGATTGAGTGAATTTCACATCGCCAAAGCTCAGGACCAAGCCTGCAGCAAAAACTTGAAGCTGCATGTTCCTATACCACACTTCCTCTTATGTACAGAGGGCTGGGTCTGAAATGAGGAAGAGGGAATGATTCATCTAAAAAAAGGGCCACTGAGACTGCTAATGGCAAACCTTGAACAGAGCCTGGTAAACAGTAAGCACTTAATACATGCTTACCTAATAAAAAAGTAAAATAAAATGTGATAGTCTACTATAATTTATAGGTTCAGTGTGGAAGGTTCTGATTAAGACTTAGGCTCAAGAACAATTTCTAAGTCTAGTCATTGTGTTAAAATTCCTTTGGTTACTTTCTCTAACTCCAAATACTCAAGAGCTTGTGCATCAAAAACTGAGGACCATGGGAAGGATGGAGAAGGATAAAGTTAATCAGAGCCACCATCAACTGAGAGTCTGCCTGAACAAAATATCTCTGATCTTCAAAACAAGCTTGTGAGGTAGATTGCATTACCATCAATGTATAGATGACAGAACAGGGAAATGGTGAATGAGGCTAGAGAGGTGGCCTGAATGTCTGAGCCCAGTCACAGGCCCCAGTTGGGGCACAAAAAAGCACAAGACAGGTTATTGTTGTCCTCAAGGAATGTGTGATCTGGGAGGGGAGCAGGGATGTTCAGGCACAGAAGGCAGCCAGCAACGGCACACTGTGGGCTGTGTGGATTAGCCAACAAGGAGTGGGGGCAACAAAGGCATGCTTGTGCTTTGAACAGAGCAGGTGCTTATATATGTTTGCAGAAGTGTGCTGAGACTAACTGAGTTAAAAGCCAAATAAAGGTAATCATAGATGAAAAGATGTGGAATCCAAAATGAAATGCACGAGGTATTGAAGAAAAATGGTTAGAGAGTAAGGGGGAGCAGACTATGAAGTGGAAGACTCTGGACTTGATGTAGGAACAGCAAGGAACTCTTGGAGGCTCTTGAGGAAGGGAGAAACATGAAGAAAGAGGAAATTTAGGGCAATTTGGCCAACAGGAATATGTAAGATGACTTGCAATGAGAAGTAGCTAGAGTTAGGGATCCCAGGAAGACCCAATTGAAGGGATATAAATTGAAAATAATGCAGGCTAGAAAAGGTAGTGACAACAGAATGGAAGAGATGAGTTCTAAGTAACATCTGGAAGGGGAAATATATATATATGGTATATATATATACCATTCATAATAAGGCAAAAATGTATGTTGTTCTCAATAGGAGATGACCAGGAAGAGGAAGGTGTCCAAAAGGTTCCAGGGAGAGGAAGGTGTAGCTACAGTTTCTGGTCTTGGAGTGGACATAAGAACAAAACCAATGACTGATATGAGGGAGTTGGGGTAACTGGGGAAATGCTAATTTGGACTGCTTAGAGTTTGATGTGACATCCACATAATCGTAAGGACTTGGGGTGTGGCTGAGCTCCAAGCATGGATTGCTGTCAAGCATTATGAGCTGGAGGTTGTGAGCACACACTCCCTGTCCACAACTCTCCAGGGCTTGTGTCTAGCTTCTAACTGTTTCCTAGGGAAAGATCAGTAACAAATATAAGATTCCTCCAGATTATCTCACCAACTCCTTGCTCTCCTCCACTCTCTCCTCCCCCATCTCCTCAGTTCCCAGTTGCAACACAATCAAAGCAAAGCTAGGAGTGATACAAGTCTTGGGTGGTTTCTAGTTCTGTAAGGGATAAACCCAAAGCAGGAGATTTAGGATCATTAAAGCTGGAAGAGGCCCAAGAGACCCATCATATTTAAACCAACTCCTTGGTTCATAGGTGATGAAACTGAGGCCAGGAGAATTGAACTGACATCTCCAAGATCATGCAGCCATTCCCTCTGTAAAACAGCAGGGACCAGTTTTGAATTTTTACAGAACCTATTGTTACCACTTTACTGTGTCTCATCTCTGACTGGCAACAGTTAAAGTACCATTCAATTAAACTAGTATTTGTGGATACATAATAGATGTCAGTCCCCATGCTAGACACAGAGGATGCCAGAAGGATAAGTAGAGCAATCACTGACATTGAGGCACTTACAGAAAAGAAAGAATGTTTTGAGAATAGGAATAACTGATTTTCCTTGTGTAGGAGTGGTAGAGAAGGCTTCCTGGAGGAAGCTATACTTTGGCAAGGTTTTAAAGGATGAATAGGAGTTTGCCTGGCAAGAAATAGAAAGTAATATACTTTATAAGCAAAAGGAATAGCATATATCAAAGTAAAGAGATGATACAATACAGTGTTTGGCATTACTAAAAGAGTTTAGTAGTTTTATCATAATTAAGGGAGAGAGGGAACAGCAGGAGAGGCAAGCAGAGCACTGCTAGGAATTTTTAAAGTATGTGTGTGGGGGGGGTAGGGAAGTGAAAAACATGAAGAAAACATCCACAAGGCCCCTGAATGATATTCTCCAGAGTTATAGTTTGAATAAGAGATACACGAAGTGTTACAGAGCAAAAGCCAGTAAACTTTAAAAAGGACCAGATAGTAATTATTCTAGGCTTGTGAGCCACATGGTCTGAGTTGCAACTATTAGACTTTGCTATTTATGCATGAAAACAGTAACAGATAATACAAAAACAGATGCATGTGACTGTGTTCCAATGAACCTCTATTTGCAAAAACAATCATCCGTCCTGAGGGCCATAGTTGCCAATCACTACTGCAGAGACATCCTGAGATACTGACATCACCCATGGTAGAAAGAACAAAGGCGTGCATCTTAATCCTTGCAACCTACAAATACACTATACTACCTGGCAAAGAGGATTACGGCTCTTGATGAAAATAAAGTTGCTAATGGGCTTCTCAGGTGGCACAGTTGTAAAGAATCCACCTGTCAATGCAGGAGATGCCCAAGACATGGGTTCAACCCCTGGGTTGGGAAGATGCCCTGGATTAGGAAATGGCAACACATTCTAATATTCTTGCATGGAAAATTCCATGGGCAGAAGAGCCTCGCAGGTTACAGTCGATGGAGTCACAGAGTCAGACATGATGGAGCGCACACACTGCTAATGGGTTAATCCTAAAATAAAAATATTAGTTTAGGTTATCAAGGTGGGCCTAATGTATGAGGGTTCTTACATGTGGAAGAGGAAGACAGATGAGTCAGTGTCCGAATGATGGAATGTGAGAAATATTCGACTGACCACTTCTGGCTTTGAATATGGAAGAGGGCCAGGAGCCAAGGAATGCAGGCAGCCTCTAGAAGCTGGAAAAGGCAAGAAGATGAATTTTCCCCTAGAGATTCCAGAGAGGAACACATCCCAGCTAAAACCTTTTAAGCTGTGAAGTTTGTAGAATTTCTTACAAAGGCCGTCAATAACTAACACAATATGCACGTGAGCTAAACCTTCTAAACATTGTGGAGAAACTCTCCAGCCCCCAGAGCTAAGAACTCAGGTGTAACAACCATTTCAGTGCCTCATTTAAAAGAAAAGAGAAGGTTAAAAAAATCTGGATGTGGATGTGGGGAAATTAGGCAATGCTTCAGGGAGTGTCTAGAATAAGGAGCCTCTTTAACACCAAACAGGCTTTATGGCTCTCTGTATAAGAGGCATTGTAACAAAATTTCCCTTCATTTGTGTTTCCGGGGGGCTCCCAGACTTACACACTTGGGGATGTAGACCTCAGGAAAGAGAACTTGTGTGTGTGAGGGTGTAGATGAAAGTTCCAGAGCAGGACCTGTATGCAGGCTCATAGTGGGGAAGTGGGTTGTCAGACATCAGCCCCTGACTTTCTATTCTGCCCGCAGCTGGCCACCCCCTTGCCCTCTGTTGTGCCACTGTACCATTTACGTCACAGGGAAATACAGTTTGCTGCTCTGAAATGTGTGTTATGAGGGAAATGAGAACATGATGCTGGTGGCATTTGACAAAGGAGGCAGCAAGCCAAAGACGAGCTCAGGCAGGCCTGGCAGTGCTGGGAGGGGTCATTTCAGAAACAGCCATCACCGCTGGGCACTCACAGAGGTAGGTCAACTGAGGTCAAGGGCCTCTGCCCAAGAGCCCTCTCAAGTTGCCTTCCATGGTGTGGGGGGAGGCCATGATTCCAACCTCCCTTCCACACTGCAAACATTCTGAAAGCAAAGACTTTCTCAAGCAGCTGACACAGTGACTTCTCCAGAGCCAGGTCCCTGCTCAGTGGCTACCTGATTAATAGTAAAATCCAGGAGATGGTGAGGGCAAATCTCACAACAATATGAATTCTCACCATAAATTCGGGAAGTACATTTCAATGTACAAAACATCCTCACATACACGGTCTCAAATGATCCACTTAAGGGTGCTATGCAGTGAGGATTAGCAAACCTTTGTTTAGCTGGGGATTTCCTGGTGGGTCGGTGGTAAAGAATCTGTCTGCCAATGCAGGAGACATGGTTAGATCCCTGGGTCAGGAAGATCCTCTGGAGGAGGAAATAGAAACCCACTCAGTATTCTTGCCTGGGAAATCCCATGGACAGAGGAGCCTGGTAGGCTACAGCTCATGGGGTCGCAAAAGAGTTGGATAGGACTCAGCGACCAAACAACAAATGCCATTTTGTGGAGGAGGAGCTGAATTTCACAGACTAAGTGATTAGGCTAACACTCCACAGCTTGAAGCTGGAGGAGTTGGGCCTGAACCCAGGTATTCAGCGTCTTAGATTGGAATTTCATCAGCATCTCAGAATTGCTCCTCCCTCCCTGCCTTCTCTTCCTCTCTCCTTTCTGGAAACACTGAGTATTTACTAAGTACCAGACAACACTTTCCAAGGACCCATGGATATAAAGTTAACTAGGAAGGTTCTGGACCTGAAGAAGATCATAGTTTGGCAGAGGAGGCAGACACATCATTGTGCAAACTGTGATACAACCTAAAACTAAGACACTTATTGAGTACTCTCTGTGCTATGTACTATATGATTAACATTTAACATTGTATGATGTAGATACTATCTTTATTGCTTTACAGGGAAGGAAATATAACTTTAGAGTCATTAAGTATCTTGTAATTTGCAGCCAGATCCCTGTTCTGTCTTAATTCCCCATCTGACACTCTTGGCCACTCTGCTGTGCTATGTCACCGTAAGCACAAGCATAGAAAGCAGTGAAAGAGCAGAGGCAAGACGGCTCGTAGGCCCAGAAGAATTAGAGAAGGACACTTTCCTTAGAAAGTGGATATGTGCATATAAAGCATCAGAGAGGAATAAACCAGGTCATTTAAAGATGATCTTTAAGTTTGATCCCTGATTCTAAAAACTGAACACGAAGAGACAGTATCCCAGAAAATTGATACCATTCAAAAATATTTTTTTTCTGAGCAACTATCACGTGCAAAACTTTATCTGGGGATTCCATGAGGAATCAGATTCAGGTGCAGCTCGGAAGGAGGTAATCCTGTATTTTCACTGACACAGGGGAGGTGAAACCACTTCTTAAGAGTGGTGTGGGGTAGAAAAAAGACTTAGGAACTGGGAGCAGGGTGATCTGGATTCCAGTCCCAGCTTTATCACCAGTTCACCCAGTAAGCCCTTCAGCCACTCAGTTCCATTTATGTAGCAAATCCAGTTGAAACAGATGATATCCAGGGCCTCTTCTAGCTCTGATATTCTACTATTCTGACTCGTGAGGAAGTAGAGAACAAGAGCTTACCTGGAGCAGTAGGCTGGAGAGGGAAAGAGCAGTTCATCTCATCAGAAGCCATCCCATAGGAGGTGCCTTTGAATCCTGATTCCTGCCAGTGCCCACCAGCCTCGTGGTCCCCTTCCTGTTCTCTACTCTCAACCTTGCAGAGGTTCCTCTAAATAATGAAATCACAAACCAGTACCCCAAGAGATCTACATTTTTAAGATGCCTGTATACATCCATAGCACCAAACAGCTACTTGAAGTTATTATAGTATTATTATGCTGTTGTTATAAAATTATGGTAATTGACTATTTACTGGATGTATTCTATGCGTAAGGTGCCACGAGAAGTGTTTTGCTGACAATTATCTGCTCCTCTTGCCAAAGGTAAGCAATGTGACTATCTCTACTCTAGAGATGAATCTGTGGATGGAGAAGGCTAAATAACTTGCCTGAACCCACAGGGCAACCAGTCCATGGTAGAGCCTATACTCCCACCCAGGACTATCTGACCCCAAAGGCATAACTCTTCATCCCCCTGCTATATAATCTGTGATGCTTCCAATCTGGGTATCCTTCCTTCTCTTTAGCGTGCAATGAGCAACTGAAAAGGCTATAAAATGGCCTGCACAAATCATGCCAAGTACTCACCTTACAGTCTGTAAAGTGCTTTCTAATAAATCCATCATCTGATTCTCATGGCAGCCACAGAGTGAGATGGAGCATGATTTCCATTTTATAGGAGAAGAGACTGAGTCTCAAGGGAAATGAGCAACTTGGAACTTTCTTAAACCTCCCAGCCATGCTAATCACCTACTCTTCTAAATTTCTGAGGCATTATTTTACAGAACGTTGTGTCATGTGTCTTAAAATGTATCTAGCTATTTATATTTGGATTGCAGCACAGCTAACATAGGGCCTTCCCGGAGAGAAATGACCAAATGGCAACCGGTGTTTCCTTAAATCTTCTTCCAGGACTCAGTGTAAGTAATTCCAAACAACTAAGAATAGTCCAGTGAATCCCAGCCCTCACAATAATACATCTTTTTTCTTTCAAAATGCCAGTACATTCATTGAACTCTACCCTCTTTACTGAGTTGACAATGTTTATGTAAACTTCATAGAACATTTTGAGCCTGCTTTTCTGAGGATAAGAGTGTATGTAGCACTATGGAATAGATCATAAAGAACTTTCTTATATATTTTATACAAATCACATCTAAATGCAATTTAGCAAGACTTTGTCTATATTGGACACATATCTATCAAGTCTTCCTGACTATATACTCCAAGGAAGCACATAGAAAAGAAAGGTAAAAAGAGGCGGTCCTAAGATGGAGGAGGAATAGGAGAGGGAAATCACTTTCTCCCCCACAAATTCATCAAAAGATTGTTTGAATGCTGAGTAACTTCCACAAAACAACTTGTGAATGCTGGCAGAGGACATCAGGCACTCAGAAAGGCAGCCCATTCTCTTTGAAAGGAGGGGTTTGATTACTGGCTTGATTGCTCTCTCCCCTTTTGACTCTCCCTTTTCTCCCCTAGATCACTTCCATCTTCTCCCTCCCCCTTCTCTTCTCTACTTATCTCTGTGAATCTCTCTGAGTGTTCTGGGCTGTGGAGAACATTTAGGGAACTGATTACTGGCTAGATTGATCTCTCCTCTTTTGAGTGCCCCTCTCCTCCTCTTGGTCACCTCTATCTCCTTCTTCTCTTCTCTATGTAACTCTGTGAACCTCTCTGGGTGTTTCAGACTATGGAAAACACATAGAGAATTGATTACTGGCTAGATTGCACTCCCCTTTTTGATTTCCCCTCTACTCCTCCTGGTCACCTCTATCTTCCTCCTCCCTCTTCTCTTCTCCATGTAACTCTGTGAACCTCTCTGGGTGTCCCTCACTGTGGAGAATCTTTTCACCATTCATCATCTGTTTTATCATCAGATCAGTGCTGTATGGATGGAGAAGTCTTGAGGCAACTGTAAGAATAAGACTGAAAGCCACAGGCAGGAGGCTGAAATCCAAAACTTGAGAACATCAGAGAACTCCTGACTCCAGGAAGCATTAATCAAAAAGAGCTCATCCAAAAGCCTCCAAACCTACACTGAAACCAAGCTCCACCCAAGAGCCAACAAGTTTCAGAGCAAGACATACCACTCTAATTCTCCAGCAACGCAGGAACATAGCCATGAACATTAAAATATAGGCTGCCCAAAGCCACACCAAACCCATAGACACCTCAAAACTCACTATTGGACACTTCATTGCACTCCAGAGAGGAGATCCAATGCCACCCACCAGAACACCAACACAAACTTCCCTAACCAGGAAACCTTGACAAGCCACTTGTCCAACCTCACCCACAAGGAGCAACCTCCACAATAAAGAGGAACCATAAACTTCATCATACAGAAAGGCCACCCCAAACAGAGCAATCTAAACAAAATGAAAAGGCAGAGAAATATTCAGCAGGTAAAGGAACATGATAAATGCCCACCAAACCAAACAAAAAAGGATGAGATAGGGAGTCTACTTGAAAAAGAATTCAGAATAATGATAGTAAAGATGATCTAAAATCTTGAAAGCAAAATGGAGTTACAGATACACAGACTAGAGACAAGGATTGAGAAGATGCAAGAAATGTTTAACAAGTACCTAGAATAAATAAAAAAGAGTTGATTAATAATGAATAATGCAATAACTGAGATCAAAAGTACTCTGGATGGAACCAATAGTAGAACAACTAAGACAAGATAGGATAAGTGAGGTGGAAGACAGAATGCTGGAAATATATGAAGCAGAAAGGAAAAATGAAAAATGAATGAAAAGAAATGAGGACAACCTCAGAGACCTCTGGGACAATGTTAAATGTCCCAACATTCAAATCATAGGAGTCCCAGGAAAAGAAGACAAAAAGAAAGGCCATGAGAAAATACTTGAGGAGATAATAGTCAAAAACTTCCCTAAAATGGGGAAGGCAATAGTCATCCAAGTCCAAGAAACCCAGAGGGTCCCAAACAGGATAAACCCAAGGTGAAACACCCCAAGATATATATTAATTAAATTAATGAAGATCAAACACAAAGAGAAAATATTAAAAGCAGCAAGAGAAAAGCAACAAATAACACACAAGGGGATTCCCATAAGGATAACAACCAGTCTTTCAACAGAAACTCTTCAGGCCAGAAGGGAATGGCAGGACATACTTAAAGTGATGAAAGAGAAAAACCTACAAGCCAGATTACTATACCCAGCAAGGATCTCATTCAAATTTGAAGGAGAAATCAAAAGCTTTACAGATAAGCAAAAGCTGAGAGAATTCAGCACCACCAAATCAGCTCTCCAACAAATGCAAAAGGATCTTCTCTAGGCAGGAAACACAGAAAAGGTTTACAACAAAGTAAATGGCAACAGGATCATACTTATCAATAATTACCCTAAATGTAAATTAGCTTAATGCCCCAACCAAAAGACAAAGACTGGCTGAATGGATACAAAAAGAAGACCCCTATATATACTGTCTACCAGAGACCCACCTCAAACCAAGGGACACATACAGACTGAAAGTGAAGGGCTGGAAAAAAACATTTCATACAAATGGAGACCAAAAGAAAGCAGGAGAAGCAATACTCATATCAGATAAAACAGACTTTGAAATAAAGGCCATGAAAAGAGACAAAGAAGGGCACTACATAATGATCAAAGGATCAACCCAAGAAGATGTAACAATTATAAATATATATGCACCCAACATAGGAACATCACAATGAGTAAGGCAAATGCTAACAAGTATGAAAGGGGAAATTAACAGTAACAAAATAATAGTGGGAGACTTTAATACCCCGCTCACACCTACGGATAGATCAACTAAACAGAAAATTAGCAAGGAAACACAAATTTTAAATGATACAATGGACCAGTTAGACCTAATTGATATCTATAGGATATTTCACCTCAAAACAATGAATTTCACCTTTTTCTCAAGTCCACACAGAACATTCTCCAGGATAGACCACATCCTGGGCCATAAATCTGGCCTTGATAAATTTAAAAAAATTGAAATCATTCCAAGCATCTTTTCTGATCACAGTGCAGTAAGAGTACATGTCAACTACAGGAAGAAAAAAAAAACAATTAAAAATACAAACGTATGAAGGCTAAACAACACACTTCTGAACAAATGACAAATCACAGAATAAATAAAAAAAGAAATCAAAATACACATGGAAGCAAATGAAAATGAAAACCCCAAACCTATGGGATTCAGTAAAAGCAATGCTAAGGGGAAGGTTCATAGAAATACAAGCTTACCTCAGGAAACAAGAGAAAAATCAGATAAATAACCTAACTTTACACCTAAAGCAACTAGGAAAAGAAGAAATGAAGAACTCCAGGGTTAGTAGAAGGAAAAAATCATAAAAATTAGGACAGAAATAAATGAAAAAGAAACAAAGGAGACTATAGCAGAAATCAACAAAACTAAAAGCTGGTTCTTTGAGAAGATAAATAAAATAAACAAACCATTAGCTAGATTCATCAAGAAAAAAGAGAGAAGAATCAAATCAACGAAATTAGAATGAAAATGGAGAAATAACAACAGACAACACAGAAATACAAAGGATCATAAGAGACTACTATCAGTAACTATTTGGCAAAAAAAAAAATGGACAATTTGGAAGAAATGGACAAATTCTTATAAAAGTATAACTTTCCAAAACTGAACCAGGAAGAAATAGAAAATCTTAACAGACCCATCACAAGCATGGAAATTGAAACTGTAATCAAAAATCTTCCAACAAACAAAAGCCTAGGACCAAATGGCTTCACAGGTGAATTCTACCAAAAATTTAGAAAAGAGCTCACACCTATCCTACTCAAACTCTTCCAGAAAATTGCAGAGAGAGGTAAACTGCCAAATTTATTCTATGAAGCCACCATCTCCCTAATACCAAAACCAGACAAAGATGCCACTAAAAAATAAAACTACAGGCCAGTATCAATGATGAACATAGGTGAAAAAATCCTTAACAAAATTCTAGCAAACAGAATCAACAATATATTACAAAGATTATACATCACGACCAAGTGGGCTTTACCCCAGGGATGCAAGGATTCTTCAACATGTGCAAATCAATCAATGTGATATACCACATTAGCAAATTGAAAGATAAAAGCCATGTGATTATCTCAATAGATGCAGAGAAAGCCTTTGACAAAATTCAACATTCATTTATAATAAAAACCCTCCAGAAAGCAGGCATAGAAGTAACATACCTCAACATAATAAAAGCCATATATGATAAACTCACAGCAAAAATTATCCTCAATAGCGGAAAATTGAAAGCATTTCCCCTAAAGTCAGGAACAAGACAAGGGTGCCCACTCTCACCACTACTATTCAACATAGTTTTGGAAGTTTTAGCCACAGCAATCAGAAAATTAAAAAAAAAAAAAAGGAATACAGATTGGAAAAGAAGAAGTAAAACTCTCTGTGTTTGCAGATGACATGATCCTCTATGTAGAAAACCCTAAAGACACCACCAGAAAATTACTGAGCTAATCAATGAATATAGTAAAGTTGCAAGATATAAAATTAACACACAGAAATCCCTTGCATTCCTATACACTAACAATGAGAAAACAGAAAGAGAAATTGAGGAAACAAGTCCATTCACCATTGCGATGAAAAGAATAAAATACTTAGGAATAAATCTACCTAAAGAAACAAAAGACTTATATATAGGAAACTATAAAACACTGATGAAAGAAAGCAAAGATGATACAAATAGATGGAGAAATATACCATGTTCATAGATTGGAAAAATCAATATAATGAAAATGAGTATACTACCCAAAGTAATCTGATTCAATGCAATCCCTATCAAGCTACCAATGGTATTTTTCACAGAACTAGAACAAATAATTTCACAATTTTTATGGAAATACAAAGAACCTCGAATAGCCAAAGTGATCTTGAGAAAGAAAAATGGAACAGGAGGAATCAACCTGCTACTTCAGGCTATATTACGAAGCTACAGACATTTAGACAGTATGGTACTGGCACAAAGACAGAAATATAGATCAATGGAACAAAATAGAAAGCCCAGAGATAAATCCATGCATCCATGGACACCTTATCTTTGACAGAGGAGGCAGAATACACAATGGAGAAAAGACAATCTCTTTAACAAGTGGTGCTGGGAAAACTGGTCAACCACTTGTAAAAGAATGAAACTAGAGCACTTTCTACACCATACACAAAAGTAAACTCAAAATAGATTAAAGATCTAAACATAAGACCAGAAACTATAAAACTCCTAGAAGAAAACATAGGCAAAACACTCTCTGACATAAACCACTGCAGGATCCTCTTTGAGTCACCTCCCAGAGTAATGGAAATAAAAGCAAAAATAAACAAATGGGACCTAACTAAACTTAAAAGCTTTTGTACAACAAAGGAAACTATAAGCAAGGTGAAAAGACAGCCTTCAGAATGGGAGACAATAATAGCAAATGAAGAAACTGACAAAGAATTAATCTCAAAATTATACAAGCAGTTCATGCAGCTCAATACCAGAAAAATAAATGACCCAATCAAAAAATGGGCCAAAGAACTAAACAGACATTTCTTCAGAGAAGACATACAGATGGCTAACAAATACTTGAAAAGATGCTCAACATCACTCATTATCAGAGAAATGCAAATCAAAACCACAATGAGGTACCAGAGCTGGTCAGAATGGCTGCTATCAAAAAGTCTACAAACAATAAATACTGGAGAGGGTGTGGAGAAAAGGGAACCCTCTTACACTGTTGGTGGGAATGCAAACTAGTACAGCCACTATGGAGAACAGTGTGGAGATTCCTTAAAAAACTAGAAATAGAACTCCCATATGACCCAGCTATCCCACTGCTGGGTATACACACCAAGGAAACCAGAATTGAAAGAGACATGTGTACCCCAAAGTTCATCACAGCCCTGTTTATAATAGCCAGGACATTGAAACAACCTAGATGTCTATCAGCAGATGAATGGATAAGAAAGCTGTGGTACATATACCCAATGGAATATTACTCTGCCATTAAAAAGAATATATTCGAACCAATTCTAATGAGGTAGATGAAACTGGAGCCTATTATAAAGAGTGAAGTAAGTCAGAAAGAAAAACACAAATACAGTATACTAACACATATATATGGAATTTAGAAAGATGGTAACGATGACCCTATATGGGAGGCAGCAAAAGAGACAGATGTAAAGAACAGACTTTTGGACTCTGTGGGAGAAGGCAAGGGTGGGATGATTTGGGAGAATAGCATTGAAACATGTATATTACCATATGTGAAATAGATCGCCAGTCCAGGTTTGATGCATGAGACAGGGTGCTCAAAGCTGGTGCACTGGGATGACCCTGAGGGATGGGATGGAGAGGGAAGTGGGAAGAGGGGTTCAGGATGGGGGACACATGTACACCCATGGCTGATTCATGTCAATGTATGGCAAAAAACACTACAATATTGTAAAGTAATTAGCCTCCAATTAAAATAAATAAATTAATTTAAAAAAAAGAAAAGAAAGGTAAATAATGTTTTGTTTCTCTGTCTTATATAATCAGGCTCTCTGACTGCTAGAGAAGGTGGTACAAGGTTTGCAAGGTTGTATGGTGTTTAAATCAGAGCAATTGGCACATGAAACAACAGGGATGAATCTCATAAATGTTAAAGTCGAACAACAGAAATAAAATATTAAAAAGCACATAGGACTTTTTAATATAAAAAAGCATATCCAAGCATATACAAGTTAATTGATATAAAGTTCACAAGAGACAAAAATGAATCTGTGATGTTAGAAGTCAAGATAGTGCCTAGCTTGAGAGGGGTTGTGACTAGGAGGGGACTTGAGAGGGCCTCTTGTGGGGCTGACAATGATGCGTTTCTTCTTGTGGATGCTGACTGCATGGGTATACTCGTTTTACAAAAATTCACTGACTTCTACATTTGCGATGTGGGTAGTTTTATTGCATTTCAATAAAATGTTTCTGGAGAAAAATAACTCTCTAACTTCTTGGGCCTTGATACCTATCACTATCATCTTGTTTTTTCCATCACTTCTGTTTCCCTTGTGGCTCAGAGCATAAATCATCTGTCTTCAATGCAGGAGACTCAGGTTAGATCCCTGGGTGGGGAAGACCCCTTGAGGAAGGGGATGGCAACCCACTCCAGTATTTTCGCCTGGGAAATCCCATGGACGGTGGAGCCTGGTGGGCTGCAGTCCATAGGGTTGCAGAGTTGGACACGACTGAGCGACTAACACTCTGTTTCCCTTTGGAACTTCTCAGTGGGCAGTGTTCTACCTTTAATTCTGAAATTCCTCAACTAACTTCAATCTTATCTGCCCAATTTTGTATTTTTTCATGGCTACCAGAGAGCAAACCCAACATGGCTTGAAGAAGAAAAGGTTCTGAGATTTACAACTGTGAGTCTTTGAGCAGTTGCTTGTTCAGTGTGACTTTAAGGATTTCTACCTGTAAAACTGGGGAAATAAAGGCTGCTTCAAAAGGTTATGATTACTCGTCATGAGGATTAGATGAAATAATGTGTGCAAAACCCATTAGAAATCCTAACATAAAGGCAAGCCCGGAAATCTGACCTTTGCACTTAACTCATCCCCACCCTGCCCAGTCAGCTTGAATCTTCATCTAACATGAATCCAGGCAACAGTAATAAGTAAAACAACAATATTTCCCACTATCTGGGAATTCCTGGGAAATTCCCATTGTCTATATTTTCTTTTCTGCTGCTATAGTTGAAAAGCATCCACACTAAGTTAATTAAATCTACCAAAAATGCCTTACTCTAATCTCAGCAGAGTTCTAAGTGCAGTTTTATCATCTCCCTACTGATTTCCCAAACATTCCCACTGCTCACAAATTTCCATTCCCAAATCGATCTACCCTCTCACTTTTACCAAAGATCCAATTTCCTACTTCACTGGTAAGGTAAAGGTCAATTTGAATTCCACCAGCTTCACCCCTTTTACGCCTCAGGAGGCTTCTTTATATACCTGTTTACCTATCCATTTTAGTGTTACTCCTCATTTTGTTTTGTTTTTCTTTTCCATCTCAATTTCCACTCCCACCCCACCCAGGACCTTGCTAATTTCAGTTATGTGTTGTTGTGTGGTGGTTTAGTCGCTAAATCATGTCCAACTCTTTTGTGACCCCATGAACTGTAGCCTGCCAGGCTCTCTATCCATGGGATTTCCCAGGCAAGAATACTGTGCTTGGGAAACACTGCCATAGATGATAGCCCACCAGGCTCTGCCATCCCTGGGATTCTCCAGGCAAGAACACTGGAGTGGGGTGCCATTTCCTTTTCCAATGCATGAAAGTGAAAAGTGAAAGTGAAGTTGCTCAGTCGTGTCTGACTCTTAGCGACCCCGTGGACTGCAGCCCACCAGGCTCCTCTGTCCATGGGAGTTTCCAGGCAAGAGTACTGGAGTGGGGAGCCATCGCCTTCTCCACCTAGGAGTTCTTCCTCACCTAGGGATCGAAGCCACGTCTCCTGCATTTCAGGTTAACTTTTTACCACCGAGCCAGCCCAGTTTTAGTCATACCCTCACTCATTCACACCTTTAGCATTTGTTCTCCATGTCTTTCACTGTTTTTACCTACATGATCATTTATGTTTCACTCATCCAACAACAACATAAAAGTTTTTCTTTAGCTCCCGCTGCAACATTATCCCAACTTTCTTTTACTGCCACCTTTCAGAGAAGTAACTTTAAGTTCTAGTTCCAATTCCTCACCAGTCCATCAAACTTCAATGTTTGTAGTCCTGCTTCTACTCTCTTTCAATGGCAACTGTGTTCTCTCTCTCTCTAGAACCAGTGGCCTCCTAAATGTGAAATTTAATGGGTACTCCTTAGTGTCCATGGACGTGTCACACCTAACTTAGCAACTCTAATCTCTCCTTTGGTGATCCCACTTACTTCCACGTCTTTAAATGTTATTTTCATTTTGATAGCTCCCAAATTGTTGGCCCTTATCTTTTACTGAAGTGCCACATCTACATTTCCAATTGACTAAGACAACTTACCACATTATTATTTTACTTCTACAAACTCAAACTTATCATAGGTCATTTTATGGAATAAACACTGTTCAGGGAGTTTGACTTCCCAAAATGGTTATTTCACTAACCTACAGAGCAATCATAGGCAAGTTATTTATTCTTACTGGATTTTCTTCTAAGTGAGACAAAGGGACTGGGTATAATCATAATGATTTTCATAGCTGTGAAATTCTATAATGCTATGTTTAAAAAGATAAAGCCATTGTCTTCTTCCTAGCTACAATCTGCCCTTTTCCCTGACTTCTACATTTTAATTAATGGTACTACCATTTAGTAGTTACCTAAACTTAAAATCTCAGCTTTATCTCCCATGTGTCCTTTTTTCTCTATAACCCACCAGTTGGCAGATTCAGTGAGTTCTACCTCAAAAATAGCTATTGCATCTAGTCCCATCTTTTCCTTGCTCTCATCATAAATTATAGTCAAGCCCTCATTTAATCAGCGAGAATTTTGCAGTTACTTTCTCATTGGTCTCCATGTTTTATACCATCAAAAGATAGATTTTCTTCATATATGGCTTTTATTACATCAAATGCCAGCTCAAACATCTCTAATGACTCCTATGGTTTTTATAATACATCCAAATACCTTTATTTGTTGTTCAGAGTTCTTTATAACCCAAGTCTAACATCATCTACTCTTCTTTCCCTAAATCTCAGCTGCAAACACAGAGATTGATTTGTTCCCCAAATAAGTGCTGTTATTTTCACCACTCTGCTTGGTTTGTGCTGTTTTCTCTGCTTAGATGATATTCTCTGTAATCCCTAATTGAAATCCTTGCCATCAATCAAGCCCCATGTCAGATGGGGCTTCTACTTTAAGTCTTCCTTGAATCACACATCTGGAAGCCCTCTCTCCCTGCTCAGATGGCACCGATATCACATTCTTGGTGACCCTTAATCATATTTGTAGCTGGTTAAAAGTGACTTATAATATAAACTCATTTTTCCTATTATCTGTAGAGCAGAGGCCATGCTTTCTTTGAACTCAGATCAGTATTTCTATTGCAGGCTCACAACAGAAGGGGGATAAAAGAATGAATTACGTATTTAATATTGTACTTAGTGTATGACAAAAACATAAAAATCACGTGAAACATGCCCTGAAGGAGTAGTGGGGGAGACAAATTACTACCCAAGGAGACAATTAGGGAACAATGTGAGAGTTTCTAACATATCATATCACCATCAAATTGAATTGCTTCTGCTTTAGATTCATAGTTTGTTCCAACTCGGCTCCAAGGAACTGGATGGTATCAAACATTAACTGCCTTGGATTACCTTTCTTATGAGTAAAATGTAGAAGTGTCCAATTTAAACACAAAGAAGAAAAGAAACCCCAAAACAAAGACAGCCAGTTCAATTTCAATTTCAGATAAGTAATTTTTTAGTTCTTATGTTAAACAATTGTTTGTTATTTATATGAAATTCAATTTTATTTATTTATTTATTTTTTTATTGTGTTGGTTTTGCCATACAATGACATGAAACCGCCATGGGTTTATATATGCTCGCCCTCCAGAACCCCCCTCCCTCCTCCCTCCCGATTCCCTCCCCCTGGGACATCTCGGTGCACCAGCCCCAAGCATTTTAGCTGGCATCCTGCATTTTATCTGGCAGCCCTAAATGAGGGAACTGTTCTTATCTACCTCTGAGGCTGACTACTCCAACATTATACATTCAATAGTATTTTCAGAGAAAGGAAAGTTAAAAATCGTGCTGTTCCCTCGGCTTTTAATTCCTTTCCCCGAGGTCTCTACACTCAGATTTTAGTTCAGTTATAGATGCTGTAAACCCCTTTGACTCTCCTGTCAAACACAGCACCTTCTTATCCTGCCAGTTGCCCTCCCTGGTCACTCTTTATCCCACGAGCTTGTTTTCTTCCCATGATCTGAAAGTATCTTCTCCACTCTTCCGGGCACATGGTGATTACTTCTGTCTTCAGAGGGAAGGGTCTTTGCTATCCGGTTCACTGCTATAATCCAGCACCTAGGACAGTCATAGCGGGTGTATGAACTACTTAAACAAACAAACAAAAATCCAGTAAGTGCTAAAAATGAATTTTTTGGTCAAAGAAGACTAAAGGGCTCCAAAAGAAGAAAGCTGAGTGTGGGCTAATGTGGTTAAGAAAGGCTTCTTGGAGGAAGCGGGATTTTACAAGTGCCATCGAACAGTGGTTTGGGGGAGGGTGTATATCACCTGAATAAGCTTAGGAACATTCTTAAGCTATACATTCTTAAGCCCTTGCTGGGCCAATCAGAATTTATGGTGGTTGATAAGCACTATGTTTAATGTCAAAAGGCTCTCCAGATGGTTCTAATATAATCCCTCTACCCTATTTGAGAACCTCTTCTACAAGGATGGATAGGATTTGGTTAGGCAGAAAGCACTAAGTATGATATTATTAGCACAGAACAATGTGAATGGAGCACAATGAGAAGAAAAAGAACATAAACTATCAGGTAGCATAAAAGCACTGCTCAGAATGGGACAGAGTTAAGGAATTTGTCCTCCAGCTTGTAGGCAATGGAGAATAAAGGAAAGATTTTCAGAGGGAAATAAAACTGTAAAACTAGGAAATGCTAGCTATAATTTCAGAGAAGGCGATGGCACCCCACTCCAGTCCTCTTGCCTGGAAACTCCCATGGACAGAGGAGCCTGGTAGGCTGCAGTCCATGGGGTCGCTATGAGTCGGACATGACTGAATGACTTCACTTTCACTTTTCACTTTCATGCATTAGAGAAGGAAACAGCAACCCACTCCAGTGTTCTTGCCTGGAGAATCCCAGGGATGGAGGAGCCTGGTGGGCTGCCATCTTGGGGGTTGCATAGAGTCGGACACGACTGTCCCGACTTAGCAGCAGCCGCAGCAGCTATAATTTATACCAGAATCAAGAAACTCTGGGGAACCAAACACAGTCCACTTCCTATTTTTGTAAATAAAGTTAAAGTGGAACACAGCCATGCTCCTTTGTTTACACATTGCCTAGTACTGCTTTCACTGGAAGTTTAGCACAGTGTCTGTAATATCAACTCAAGCACTACGAGTCCTTTAAGAGTCTGCCATTGCAGAGATGGCCTCATTGCCAAGACTCAACTAATTCATTTTCTGTGATGATTACACTTAGGCATTCATTAATTCCCAGATACTTGAAAGGATTTGGGATATACAGGTTCTATGTTAAAGTGCTGGATTCTGTATGTACATGACTTGTGAGTCCTAGACCTTTCTCATCATATATCATATTTATCATACTCTATCTATATGTGGTTCTGATAACATAAATCAGTGGTATTGTAGGGTCTTATAACCTGGTGCAGAACAGGAAGATAAAGTTATAAATAACCACACAGCAAGTTCAAGTCTCTTCTCAGAAACTGCTATCTTACGGTTAGTGGATTGGTATGAAGCTTGGTTCCCAGCAATAGCACCAGACATATGAGCAGGCAGGGTGTCATGGCTAAGTTTTCCAGTAACTCTCAAAATATCCCCTTTCACCTCTTTCCCCATTTAGTTACACAAACACTAATTTCCATCCTTATCACACTTCTAGTCCTCACCCAACTCTAAGTCTTACTTCTGGGAATAACCAAACGTTTCAGGCAAATGGCTAGAGTTTGGTTTCCTGAGAGCTTCCTCCTGGAAGTGTTTTAGATGGTTTTAAAAGAGCTTCCCATCTCTTCCTACCCTGAGGGTAATGTGAAGCAAAATTCCCTTTTGGCTACAGTAGATGATGCAGCATTTATTCAAGAAATATTTATCCAGACAGAGTCTATCATACTTTATATCGAGACTAAATGGTGAAAAAATAAACATTAGTGAATGACTTATAAAAAACTAGTTTTAGTGCCTAGACAGTTATATTCCCATATGGGTAATCTGAGTGGTGAAGACGAAGTAGTGATAACCACTGGGTACCATGCAAGACTACAGAATGGTCACCTATCAAAGTCTTGGGGACTTCTTGGAGGTAGTGGTACCTAAGTGATAAACTGAAAGAGCTACACAGATCAAGAGGAAATAGTGGAGAGAAACCAAAAAATGAGTAGTTCTAAAACCTCACAAAGGATAAAATACCTTTGTGAGTACTATAAACAGTTGCATATATCTGAATATAGCTACAAATCTTTCTGGTAGGTTCCCATCACTCTCTGATATGTTGCATAAGGGAACAAGGGTTTGGGACTTATTTTTTGTTAATTTTTATTTGTTTTAATTAATTAATTTATTTTTATTGAAGGCTAATTACTTTACAGTGTTATGGGAATCAACATGAATATTCAACTTTTTATATTGCCACCATTTGGTGTGTGTGTGTATGTGTGTAAACTCTGGCCATTGCTTAACCTTTCAGAACATCAATTTTCTCATTTGTCAAATCACATAAGAATATGTGCCCTTGAAAGACTTGCAGGAATCCAGTGACACAATGTGCGATATGAAGGAAAGCACTTTGTAATCTCTAAAATGCAAAGGATTATTATTCTAATTCCTACCTCAGCCCAGGCCACTCCCTGTTTCCACCCACCGTTGCCCATCCAGATCGGCTCAGCGAATGCAAGCTAATTGTAATGTCATCTGCTGAAAATAAATCAAATATAGTGATCAAGAGCCCAAAGACCAGAGTTTTAGATTCTCCCAGGCTACATGGCATCATAGCCCATGTAATATGTAGCAGTCCATGGGATTCTCCAGGCAAGAATACAGGAGTGGTTTGCCATTTCCTTCTCCAGGGGAATCTTCCTGACCCAAGGATCAGACCCAGGTTTTCTACATTGCAGGCAGATTCTGTACCATTTGAGCCACCAGGGAAGCCCCTAACACAACAAGGTGACCTTCAGGAAACTTACAAAACTGGGCAATCTGTAATTCTTTATGTCTTGCTTGCTCATTTCACAAATGTGGAAACCCACGGGGAAGAGTCCCGTAAGTGTCACCCAGTTAGGGGGTGATGCTAAGGGCGTATGGTTTGTGGATGAACTGTGCATTCCCATAAATTCCTGCCTCCAAAGTCAATGGGTCCCTTCTGTTTTAGGACCATCTCAAGTCCTCCAGAAATAAGTATAGAAACAGTGAAATGCAATCTGGAAGCAGTTCAGCCTTCCCCATTTTTACCCAGTGAAGCTGTTTCCTAATCTCTTCCTGCTTCTGGGTGATCACTTCCCAGACAAAGTTTATCAGTTGAATGAGGAGTAAGTGCCAAACTTTAGCAGGAGCTTTCTCTCGAGTTATAAACACTCAGTGAAGTTGTTACTTGTTTTTCTCCCATATAGTCATTACTTAGGAGAAGTTGAGCAGGAATCCCTGTAAGAAAAAGGTCTTTGTAACTCATGGGTGTAAAAACCAAACCTGTCATTTGGGAAAGGAACTTATTTATGTCCTCATGGAGGAAAGGCTGTGGAATACATTCCTGACCTAGTTTTAGGTAGCACTTAAAATGAACTTTAACATTTTCATTTCATTGTTATTATTCTATCATGAGGTCACACTTAAATTGCAGAAATTTTTCTCTAATATCTCCCTTGTTTCTGAAATGGGCAGGTAATCTGGTGTAGTTAAAACAAAAGAATACTTTTCAGTGGCAAAAAGACTGGCAATGTAGCCTCAGCCTTACTGCTCACTAGTGCTGAGGATCTTGGCATGTCACTAAACTTCTCTGGGCCTCAGCTTCCTCCTCTGTGACATGGAGATATCATGAGTCCACTTTACTTCAGGATACACTGGAGTAAGAATGACAGCTACAAGAAGCATAAATGTTACCTAAGGACCATGATCTCTGATTTAGTCCCCCAAACCACAAACCTTTGCAGACAGGGAATACAACAGACTCTCGGGAAATACTTGTTGGTCAAATGAAGAAGCTTCAAAATGGGTCCTTAAATTAATGGGAGGAAAGTGTGCTTAAATTATTAAAAAATGATCAGTTGACTAAAATCTCCTAACCTGATATTTGTAGTCTGGTATATGTGGAAGTCACTGTGAGGTCTAGAAGATATCTGGAGGCTTGCACTGTGGCCCATTCATGAACAAACAGTTCTCTTCTGAGTGTTTCAGAGTATTATACCCTATGCACACACAGGCACACACACATATACAAATCTATGTTACTTTTTACTAGGGAGAAAATGGAGTCTTTCTGAGGTATTAGTGGCTTGATCTTTAATTGTTACTTATCAATAATGTCATGTTTGGGTGAGAAACCCCAATAAAATTTTTAGAAAACCAGAAAATAACCCGTTTATGAAGAATATATTTGGATACTAGAAATGGAACAGTATGTGACCAGTGGTAATTGCCCAATCCATCTAGGGTAGAGAGAGTGCGCTGGCATAGAGTCCTCTTCTTAATCGAACTCAGACCCTCTGGAAATCAAAAACATAAAAAAGGGTAAAGTCCTTGAGCTCAGAATCTATGTCTTAATTCACCTGTGGTCACGGCTACTTAAACAGTGTAGGCATCTAATACAAGTTTGATGAATGTCTTAATAAGTGAGTGACTGGGGAATGGAAACAGTTCTGGACTGGG
This sequence comes from Antilocapra americana, assembly GCA_007570785.1. Classification (NCBI taxonomy): domain Eukaryota; kingdom Metazoa; phylum Chordata; class Mammalia; order Artiodactyla; family Antilocapridae; genus Antilocapra; species Antilocapra americana. Next base: position 4,143,372 of record ML661344.1, on the reverse strand, counting down.
AGTCAAATGTGGATGCTAGCCCACATTCTATCAACAGCTATGTGAGCAGAAGGAAGTCACTCCAAATCTCTGTCCCTCACATGTGAAATGAGAACATTGGATAAATCAGCAGACCATAATTGATAAAGTGCAGTGAACTGGCTGATGTCTCCTTGGTAGGCAAAGAGGAGGGAATCCAGCCAGAAGTGGTGTTCCAGGCTGCAGCCAGGAATGAGGTCTGAGCACTGACTGAGTGCCCAGAACTAAATGGGTAGTATTCCCTTCCATAATCAGTGTCTCAGGAAATCTTGTGAAGAGGGGAACCAAAATCACCTGAAAATGAACTTATTCAAGGAAGCCGTTGGCTTTAGCTGGTCACTCTGCTTGTTGTAGGATGTCTGTCACTCTGAGAAATGAAATAGGACTCTTGAAAGTTTTACATGGCTGAAGATAAAAGCCAGGATACTAGAGAGAAGATCTTGCTCTGGATGCCTGTGTTTGTGCAAAGGGAGCAAATGTCCTCAATATGCATTTTGTTGGATGTCAATATTCATATGATTAGGAGTTTATACCAGAGCATGTTATTTTTCCTTGTTATTTTCATTCTGCAATTAACATTAATATTATTAAAAAGTACTATAGGGATGGCTGCCGTGAACACAGTGTTTTCCACTTTACTAAATGTTTTTATATCCATGTAAAGGGCTACGGTGATGCACTCAGAGGGACATTTAAGTTAGCAAGTAGAGATGAATATCTCAGTTCCATTGTGTGGAACTTCTCAGTTTGTTAAGAAATGTTTGTAAAGTGGAAATCTAAAAGATGTCAGGTGCAACATTCACCAGGATGGCCACGTACATGTTCATCTGGAATATTCTAAGGCTGTTGTTGGTGGAAAGATCCCAAGTTGTGACAGCTTGAGTTCAATTTGGACCCTGCCCCATAAGAGTCATATGACTTTGGATAGATGACTGAATTTTTGTTATGGACAGCATATCTTTGATTTACTGCAATAATTTCCCCCAAAGTTCCTGTGTGAGGATGTAAAAGACTGTGAAACACCTAGCACATAGTACGTGTTCCATAGATGTTATCTATGCTCCATAGATGTCCTCTTTTCTTCAGAAAGCTCTTCCCTCTGTGGTCTATCTGTTCTCCATCAGTGAACCAACTAACTCAGTAGGTTAACTGAGCTAACTCAGTTAACTAACTACATATATTAGTTAACCAAAACCAACCTAGTAGTCAAGAAAGTTTCTTCTCTTAATTCCACTTACCAAAATGTGTTTTCTTCCTGTCCCCCAAGATAGTCCTCCTCCTACTTTCAAAAATTTAATGAAGAGTCTCACCTAGCCTGACATGACCATAACGACTTCAGTGAAAAGTGAAAGTGAAAGTTGCTCAGTTGTGTCCGACTCTTTGCAACCTAATGGGCTATAGAGTCCATGGACTTTCCCAAGCCAGAATACTGGAGTGGGTAGCATTTCCCTTCTCCAGAAGATCTTCCCAACTCAGGGATTCAACCCAGGTCTCCCACATTGCAGGTGGATTCTTTATCAGCTGAGCTATGATGACTTAGGGGTAGTTTTAACTTTGAGAACAGAAGGTAGTAAGAGAACAAAAGTATATTATTACATTGTTCTGTTGATGGACTTAAGACATTACATTAATATAGTATCATAGGATTTACCATTCTTTTTTGTATATACTCCCTTATTGTACATCTGAGGAATTTATAATAAGAAACACAGTTTGGAATTCACACTTTAATTCACTAACAAATGAGTAAAATAGTTTTGGCAGACTTTTATATATAATGGAGTAAGACAACCCTATTATTACCATGTGAAATATAAGGTAAACAACAATAATGGTCTAATAATCTAGTCTACTACTTAACAGATTCTGCAGAAAATACTACAATGAAGTGGCTTTGGAGCATGAGAAAGTGAAGGTTAGAACATTCTGATGTGGATCTCTTTTCATTCTTACTGTTTGGATAGACTATAAAAATGAAGCAATAACATCATTTTATTTGTCCTGTTTTGTGGAAGACTTTGAGAGTTGCTTTTTAAAATCTGTCTCTTTGTTTTATTTTTCTGGTAGAAATGTAGTATTGAGAGATGTCTGTGAGCTAATGGAATTCAAAAAAGCTTAAAACAAAACTTTCATTATGTGACACAACAAGTTACTTATAAAGTTCTGAAAACGGGAAAGGCCCAAAATGAAACCTAGGAATACAAACACCCATTCATGGAAATGGGACACAGTAAGGACATTAGGTAATAATGGATTTTCCATTCTTATGGATCTTACACAAGATCTTTGTAGAGAAAGAGAATGAAACCAGTCTAGGAACATTGAAAAATTCAGTCATGTTTCCCAAGACCCTGAATCAGAATCTATGTGACTCTAACTAACATGTGGCGAATGATGATATGGTTCATGGATGTTTAACAAGAAAGAAACAAGACAAGAAGAAAGAATCAAAGGCCCATACGTGGTAATTCAAAACCAGGACTGAAGAACCCCTAGAAAATCAACCAACCTTGAACTGACTAAGCTTCAGGCTAGACTAACAGCATGAAATACAACATTCTTCCAAAAGACAAATGTTTCTACCTGCATCTTGAGTCACTGAATGACAGGGTATGAAAGTGTCACCTCACAGGTATAATAAGCCTAATTTCTGATCAAAGAAGTTATAAGGACTTATCTACATATTCCAAGGACTCCTGTGCAAAACTTAATAAGATACAGAATTAAGAGTGGTTTTGAATTACCGAGGGCCTGTTAAGAGTAAAACATTCACTGATGCAACAAATATGTGCAGCTATTTTTCTAAGTCCATGAGAAAGTACTAAGGTGACAAAAATTCCTGCCCTCACAGAGCTTATGTCTCTTTAGTTAACATCTACACAACAGCCATAGACTGTCGTTACTGCAGATGAAGAACTGAGATTTTTTTTTAAATTATTATATTTCATGCTTTTTTGGGGGGATGAGGAAGGGGCCACAAGGCATGTAGGATCTTAGTTCTCCAACAAGGGATCAGACTCAGGCCCCCTGCATTGGAAGCATGGAGTCTTAACCACTGGACCACCAGGGAAAAAAATGAGTAACTTGCTTAAAGTCACAGAGCATGTAACCAATGAGTCAAAATTCAAATCCAGTGCTAGGCAGCTTCAAAGTCTGAGTTTTCACCCACTTTGCTACACCATATCTTATGAGCAACAGAAAAAAGATTCCACTGAGGGTTAGCACATCCACTGCAACTTAGGTGCATACTCTCCATTGCATTTGTGCATGCTAAGTTGCGTCTAACTCTTTGTGATCCCTATGGACTGTAGCCCACCAGACTCTTCTGTCCATGGAATTCTCCAGGCAAGAATACAGGCAAATTGCCATGCTCTCCTCTAGGGAATCTTCCTGATCCAGGGATGGAACCCACATCTCTTATGAAACTCTCTTTCATTGGCAGGTGGGTTCTTAACCACTAACATCACTTGTGAAGCCCATATTCTCCATTAAAGAACACTCATTTCATGCTTGTGGTAAGCACACTGCAGCTTACCAAGGAGGCAGCAATTCACTACCATGTGCTAACCAATAGGCAGGCTCTCATCCATCCATAATTTATGAACCAGGTATGTGTCAAACCTTAGACCAGTTCCTGGAAATATAAGGCATGGCCTTTGCTTTCAAGGAGTCTAGTGGGAAAGAAAAGCAATATAAATGGATCGTCATAATACAGCACAATGAAGCTGAGATAAAGACAAAGATGTCTCCAGGATGCTCTGTTGAGAGCAGGAAACAGGTCAACACAGCCTGAGAGGAAGGACTGCTGAGCCCTGGGTTGAGTCTTAAGCAGATGGAGCTAGCTTCCTGCAGAAAAGGGAGGTGGAGTGAGAAAACTTTAAAGTGCTTTGAGTAGAGACAGAGAATGACATGTGCAGGGAAGTGAAAGACAGCATGATGCTCGGGAAACTGCAAGTATTTCAACGTGCCGGGTGGGGTGTGAGTGGGATGCTTCTGAAAACGAGCTGTACTGTGTTTGAGCAACGTGTGCGTGTTTGGGGGCTGGTGTCACAGTCAGAAAAGAAACTGGGGAACATATGTAGAAATCCAGTAATAAGTTATGAAACCCATGTAATGGGTCTTGGGCAGTATTTATTTAAACAGCAAACGATTAGACTAGAATACAAAATGGCAGGTAGTAAGACAGTGTTTTAAAAAACATGCATATGTGGGAACTAAGTCTTGGTGTAAAGTGTATGTCTTCTTTAAATTTATTTTTAATTAGAGGATAATTGCTTTACAATATTGGGTTGGCTTCTGCCACACATCAACACGAATCAGCCAAAGGTATACACAGGTCTTTCCACCCCTTGAACCTTTCTCCCACCTCCCATCCCACCCTGCCCCTCTAGGCTGTCACAGAGCGCTGGGTTTGAGCTCCCTGAGTCATACAGCAAATTCCCACTGACTATCTACTTTACATATGTTAATGTGTATGTTTTGATGCCACTCTCTCAGTGCGTCCTACCCACTCCTTCCGCTACTGTGGCCACAAGTCTGCTCTCTATATCTGCGGCATTGCCATTGCTGTTCAGCAAATAGGTTCATCAATACTGTCTTTCTAGATCCATGTAAAATGCATGTCTCACTGAGAGTCATGATCCAAAAAGTTGAACCACTACATCTTCCAAGGAGCAGACTATCCCTTTGGACCTGTTCAATAGGGCTCCCTGGTAGAATCTACTCCGGTCAGGAGACAAAGAGAGGTCATGTGAAACTGATCTGTCTCAGTTTCTTAAATACTTAATACTCCAAAGTCCATGATCTAATTCTAAATCTCAAGTGTTCATAGAGATAAACTCCAATGACCAGGGCTATTTCTGAAAAGCGATTGGTATTTCCATTTTGTAGAAGTGAGAAAAAATATGGACACAGAGCAAAGCTTCAAAGACTCTAAGTAAGTTTGGGGCCAGCAAAAATTCTCTGACCCAGCTATGTTTTCCACCAAATGAATCATGCAGGTATAGAGCCAACACATCTGAGTCATGAAACACACCCTCTGTCATATCTTTGTACACTCTTTTCCTTTACACAGGGATTTTCCCTAAATTTTTGTTTGGATTTTATTCCTCATTTTCTCTTCTAATTCAATTTCTGGCCAGTTTCTTAGCTTTTCAATTTTTGCTTTACAATGCTGAATCTGTTTCTCTCCTCTTTTGTCTCATCATTCAGAGTTAACAATAATAAAAAAGTTCATATGCAAAGAAAATCTACTTAAATATAGCTCTAAGAAAGAAAGAACTTAAGATGTTACCATTTCTTTCTTTCAAATTTATTACTCATTGGTCTGCAAAGCACCAGAGTTAAAGAGAAAATTAACCAAAGTAGTTTAATAAATACTTCACTAAATTATCTGGCTAATTTAGGCTAGTAAGACAGAGATTGCTAAATCAAGTCAAAAATTCACTTTGGGCCTAAATTAATTAGATCACTGGCCAATATCAGTAGAATTAGTTAGAAACTGTGTTTTGTGAGTCGGCACACACGTTAGTTTATGAATCAACAATCAGAAGTCAGTGCTGGAAATGACTGATAATCTCTCAAGCCTTAATAATTTATTGTCCTCTAAGAATACATTTCTCTTCTCTGAGCTATAAAAACACAAGTTCTTATTGAGAGGTGATTTTGTAGAAGCATAGACTTCCTGAACTGGAAAACAACCTTAGAGATTATCTGGTCCAGTGTTTCTCAACCTTTTTTTTTTTTTTAATTTTCAACCAGTTTTATAAGATTAAGAACATAAAAATATCACATAAATTGCACTTATATAGATCCAAATGACTCTTTTGTTGGGATTCAATGCTTTTTATATCTCTACTGGCTAAGAAGAGTTTGTGAAGTCTTATTTTCTGTGGTTTCTGAAGATATTTTTCCTTTCTTTTCAAAATGAAAAATGTAACATTGAACAGGTTTTATTAAATACATATAAAACTTGGGAATCACTGATGTGGTCTAATTCTCCATTTTACAGACCAGGAGGATGAGTCCCAAAGATGATATACAATTTTACCGCAGGCTTGATCCTCCATAGACCTGGTACAGGATATGTACAGCAGATGCCGAAGTATCCAATCCAACCACCCTGAGAATGCCCATAAAGGAAAAGAGTGACTAAGGACATGAATGACAAGAAATCATCTACTGAATTATGATTTGCCTGGCTGACATTTGCCGGAAAGGGAGAGGGTGATTTTCCAGGGGACTTCAGAATGTGTCCTTAATTTCTGTCCCATTTTAGTCATTCTGCCAAAAGCCCAGCAGCAAATAGCTGCTGCACATGAGGGGGCATTTGTCCAAACAAGTGGTGTAAAAACAAAGCTACTTTGTTTAGAGTGCCTCCGTGCTCCTCCCGCCTCCCACCCTAACCTCAGGGACCTCAGAAAGGTCATTTTGTGAAGTTCTGGTGTGTACATGAGTAAACTTGAATCATCATATGTCACAATTGGAACCACTCAGCCAAATGCCACGGACCAGATTACCATGGCATCCCCAAATAGGTTATTATGGCAGGTCTGGGCTGCTGGGTCACCAGGCTGTTCCAGCTGGGTTTGTTTTTCATCTTACCCCTGGGGAGCTCTGGCCCATTGCAGACATCTATACCTAAAGCTTTGGAAAAGTATCTTGAATTCATTAAAATTTCTTTAGAAAGAACAGAAGGACAACAGAAATACGTATGTTATTTTTCAAATAATGTAGAATTAGTGTGTCTGAGGGAGTTTCAGGCACAGACCACATCTGCAAGGCTAGAAGGAAAGGGAGGTAGAGTTGATTACCTGAGTAATTTGGACACTTAAAATAATAAGGAGAGAAGAATGTATTTTATACTGGGTGGGTATTTGAAATACATATGTTCACTGCTTACAGTGATCAAAATGATTGGATCCTTATTCAACTCTCTCGCTCATTCTATTCAAAAACCATAGCTACCACTCAGTGAGCATCTACATATCGTGGGAGGCAGGTACAATGCTTTATGTGGATTGTTCTCTCATCCTTGTAAAGTCAGTTTTGTAAACTTTATCTTTCAAACTGCTAAGGGCTGAAACTTTGATCTGTTTCCACGGGGCTCTGTCTCCAAACGATGACTTGGCCTTTAAAGGCTTTCAATTCTCATTTTACCTTGGTAACTATGGGACCTTGGACTAGTTACTTACCCCGTCTCCATCTCATTTTATCTTCAAAATAGGGTTAATAATAGTCTCTGCTAAGTATTTGTTATACATGAAAAGGGCAATAAAGCCCTGAGCTGGCACAGAGTAAGCATTTGACCTGTTGTTGGCTTTTATCATTATTGAAATGTTAGCATATAGTTACTATATTCACAAATAACCTGGACAGTTAAGATGCCCAGATATTGAGATTAAAATTTGCAAATTGAATTCAATTATCTGGGAATTTTTTGTAAAGAACGATTTTCAATTCACAATTACATGGTGGGAAGAGATCGGGTCATTGCCAGTCCTTAGGGCCCATGGAGCTCAATTTATGCTGTGTCATATGTGTCAGCACCTTTCACTTCAGGGGAAACTGTCTTAGCACAGGTCACCAGGCTTGCAAAAACCAACAGCCATAAATTCTTCTCTTTAACAGGCTGGTTGCAATGAAAAGAGGGAAATTTGAATAAAAGCCATCAATTCTATACTCAGCTCCATAGATAGTATTAGTTCCTTATTTTGAGAACATGGGAGAGTAGAAACAGGTCTTAATAAACTTGACAACAAAACTCATATTTTTTGAATAAAATTTATAGAATGGTGGTAGGGTATGGTAATGTGAATATGCACAGTAGAATATGCCAGAGTAGTCTGGCAAGACTGCTCATTGATTTTGCTTTTATAATGTACCTCTTTAAAGACCCTAGATTCTGGAGTCAGGCTTCCTAGAATCAGCTCTTGGCTTCTCCACTTGTTAACTTCCTGATACTAGAAACATTATTTAATCATCTTGAAGCTCATTTTTCTTACCTATAATATAGACATCATAACAATACATACCTCACTGTGTTGTTTTCAAGATTAAGGGACACAGTGCAATAAGAAAAGTACTTTGCCCAGATCCTGATATAGATTAAGTATTCAATAAATCTTAGCTACTACTATTTGTTGTCAGTCCAAAACTTTCTGTGTCAAGCAAAGATTTTGAACCCCTTCTCCTTCCTTCATGGCTCAGTCGGTAAAGAATCTGCCTGCAATGCAGGAGACCCAGGTTTGATCCCTGTGTGGGGAAAATTCCCTGGAGAAGGAAATGGCAACCCACTCCAGTATTCTTGCTTGGAGAATGCCATGCACAGAGGAGCCCAGCAGGCTACAATCCATGGAGTCAGACATGACTTAGCAACTAAACCACCACCACCATCCCTTCTCCATTCATGAGATCTTGACAATGGGGAGAGCTAATGGCAATTTCTTGGGTAAAGAAGGTACCCTTGTTGTTGATGGAAATCTGGCAAGCTGTGAGGTACAGTGAGACAAAGCATTCTAGCTTGGATTTCTTTTAGATTTAAGAGTCAAACTCAGCTAGTTGATTTCTATCATCATGCTGGTGGGTTGCTGGAGTTCATTCTATATGTCATTCTCTCATGGAGGCTGTGGTTCCTCCCTCTGAGTGGGTTAGGGGAAATCTCCTTGTGGCCAAGTCTCCAAAGCAGTTTCATGAAAGTTTATTAAGGGGATTCTAGTGTATTTTATTACTCCTGGCATTGGAAATTTACCCCTGTTTCTAAATTAAGCATCAATTAAGTCAGGCCACTGAAGTATGACTGCTGAATGCTATAGAAGACTCATTTGAATTTTATGTTAGATTTGCTTTTTATTCAAGATTTAATATCTCAAATAGACTCTCAAGGCTGCCTGGAAATCCCATTGAGTCCCCTTACTTTTTGTGATACTATGTCCTACCTTTCCCCTTCTCAAACTTTCCATCTGCCTTCCATTTCACAATTTAAACTATCAGATGAGAAAGAACTCCTTGAGTTTTGATTGACTATGTGTATGAACCTATCTCATAAGATTGTTTTGAGGATTAAATCTGTTGAATGAAAAATTACTTAGAACATTACCTGGCAATGTAAACTCAATAAATATTAGCTATAATGGTGGTGACTATTTCCCATGTCTAAACTAATTTCCTCCCTTTCCCTCTTTCACCTGAAAAGGTGTTCCTACTCTGGCCAAAAGGCAAGCCCTCAACCTGCTTTCTGGCTCCCACTGCCCTTTACCTGGTCTGGGTTTCTTCTTTTGATTATTTCCTTTCTCTTTCCTTGACTCTGAAGTTTTCAGCAACATTACATATGCTTTACCTTTCTCAAGTGTCCAGCCTACTGTGAATCTGGCTTCTATCCTTATAAGTCCTGCACACCCACTCTTGTCAAGATCATCCATGACGTCTGTGTTGGCAAAACCAGCGGCCACTTCTCTATCCTCAGTATCACTTCAATAAGGCTGATGGCCATCTCCTTCTCAAAGTACTCTCCTCACTCAGGTTCTGTGACACTACCCTCTCCAGAGTTTCCTCTTACTTCTCTGATCATTCCATCGCAGGCTTCCTCCTGATTCCCTCATCCTTTACTCAGTGTCCCAATGCTGTCATTCTTCCTGGACTTGTACACTCTCTCTAGACTCTCACTCAAGCCCATGGATTTATTCCCAATTTATAAACTGAAAACTCTAAATTTGGATCTCTCGCCTAACCTCTTTTATGGCGACCTGAAAATTTTGAGGCATCACCCTACTCAAAATTGGCAGCTAAAACAGATTTTTTACTTCTTCTCCCACCACCTTTCAAAATTTCCTCTTCTGATCTTATCCGTTTTAGTCAATGACAGCAGCACCATACAGTGGCTCGGGCCCAAAGCCTGGATTTCACTCTTGACCCTTTTCGTTCTCTTAAATGTTCCTACTTTTACCCTTCTCCATCCAATCGATTAACAAGTCTTGTCTATGCTGACTCAAAAATACATTGCAAAGCTGTCCACATCTTTCTGTCCCTGCCTCTCTACCATCCAGGACTAAGCAAACATCATCTCTTTACCTAGACTGCCTCATTGTTTCTCCCATTTCCTCTTTTTTCCAATCCAATTTACTATCTACATTGATGTCTAAGAGAGCTTTTAAAAGTTATGTATTTTCCCTTCTATTTTTTGGTGCCTTCCCAGTTTACTCTAATTTGGTTCTGTCTCCTTACTATCCCTTATAAGACCCTACAGGTTCAAGCTCCTGCCCATCTCCAATCTCATTTTCTACCCTTTTCTCCCAAGTCACTCCACTCCAGGCACACTGGCCTTCTTTCTGAAATACACCAAGCTCAACATCTTTGAACATTCCATCTCCATGCCTGGAATAGTCCTTTTCTTCTAGGCTTTCCAGCTTCAGGTGAAACATCACATGTTTGGAGAGACATTTTCTCATTTTCCCATCTGAACAACTCCCCTTCCTTCCCACTATTTTCCTACCTCTAAACTCTCTTAATGTCCTTCAAAGCACTTATCAAAATTTGTTTACTTTTCCATTTATAGTCTGTATCTCCCTCCTGATCCAAAAAGGGTAAGGTTCATTTCTATTCTATTCACCACTTCCTAATAAAATGCCTGATGCATAGTGGAATCTACAAAATACTTGCTCAAAAACTGAGTAAGTAAGCAGTCATCAAAATCTTAATCTGAGCAGTTTAAGCCCTAGAATTGAAGCAGCGTTTTGGCCAAACTCACTTAAAAAGATGGACCATGACAAGTTATTCTCCCAGAAATTAGTGCCAAGTCCTGCTGATGACAGAACATCTCATGACTGTGATTGGATTTTTCCTCCCTCCAGCGTATGCAGATTATCTGCCTCCTCTGTGAACTCCCTAACCCTGTTTAATTTCTAACCAAGAGCCAACTTTAATTCTCTGTGCTTGATGAAACCTCTCGCAGTATTGCTAACCCACGAGGTTCTCATGATTCTTATAAGAAAACTTATAGCACTCTCTTAATAATTATATTCTATGTTGTGCATTTTTTAATGAGTCAGGCACTGGCTTAGGAAATGAGGTTCAAACATAAAGTTCTTTGAACTAACATTTATTTAGCACCTTTTGAACCAGGCTATGTTAAGCATTTTACAACACTAACACTCATTAATTCCCATGCAAACCCACTTTCTATTTATATTTTATTTTTATTTTACAAAGATTTTTTATAGCACAAACTATGTGCCAGGCCCTAGACTGAGGGCTATACAGATGTTCATTAATTTAATCCTCACAGCAAACCTAAGAGGTTGGTAGTATTAATACTATTAGCCTCACTTGATAGTGTGGGAAACTGAGGCAAAGACAGGTTACTTGCTCAAAACCACAGAATTAATAAATGACAGGTCAGAACTTAGGCCTGGACAATGGGACTCCAGAGTCTCCATCTTCAGACATCATTCTAGACAACTTCACAAAGGCCATCAGGCAGATGTGATTGTTCCTGCACTACCCAGGGGAACTCTGGACTCACAGCTTCAGGTATTCAACAGTAAATATTTATAGAGTCTCTAGTAAACATCAGGCACTGTTCTGAGTTTAAGATACACCACGTTTAAACAGACCTGTCCTCTGGGAGCTTACCATCAGGTAATTAATGGGCAATGAGGAATTTATTTTATTTTTAAAAATACTTTTTATGTTATATAGGTATATAGCCAATTAACAATGTTGTGATAGTTTCAAGTGGACAGCAAAGGGACTCAGCCATGCATCCACATGTATCCATTCTCCCCAAAACTCCCCTGCCATCCAGGCTGCCACATAACATTGAGCAGAGTACCCTGTGCTATAGGTCTTTGTTGGTTATCCATTTAAAATACAGAAGTGTGTCCTGTTGACCCCAAACTCCCTAACTATCTCTTCCCCGCTATCCTTCCCCCTAGGTAACCATAAATTCCTTATCTAAGTCTGTGAGTCTGCTTCTATTTTGTAAATAAGTTTATTTGCATAATTTCTTCTCAGATCCCATATATAAGGGATGTCATATGATATTTCTTCTTCTCTGTCTGACTTACTTCGCTCAGTATGACAATCTCTATGCCCATCCATGTTGTTGCAAATGGCATTATTTCATCCTTTTAATGGCTGAGTAATAGTCCAGGCAATGGGGAATTTAGATTTAGGTACTTCTGACTCCAGCATTTATGACCTTCCTATGATCCCATTCTAATAGAGTTACATCAGATTGAGTTCAGACAGGAACCTTCATACACAGCTGGTGGAAGTGGGGCATCTCTGAGACGCTTCACTGAGAAGGAGACCGCCACTTACTACTTTTACTATTGACATTTAAATAGCTAAATGCTTCGCATTGAAATATTGCCATCCTCACTCACAGCAACCCTGTAGAAGACTGGGACTCTAATTATTCACAGTGTTTGGGACTGTGCTCCACACTGCATCAGTGTCCAATAAAGGATTCCTGAATGAGTTCTGCCTGGGTGAGCTCTTGAAACAGTGAACAAAGCTGGCAGAAGTAGTTTTGCTACATTTAAGATTTCTTCAAGCATCTTCAAACATGAACACTTAATTACCATGGCAGACACTAGCTTTTCCTGGCTCTCTGAGGGATTGTGACTCAAAGACTGAATGTCACAAAACCAGGAGGTGCTCTAAATCATCTCCTTACCACACGGCCTAGGTCCTAGGCACTTTCATTTGCCTAGGATTCAAATGGAAGGGGAGGATTCAATGTTGTCCTCCCCAGGGAACCTCCCAGCCCCATTTGCTGCTACCAAGCCTCTGGAATGAGGAGTCCTCACTGGGTGACCACAAATTGTCTCATGTTTAAGTTGCCAAAATAGGCAAACTGAATTCTTACTTTGTTTTTTTTTTTTTTTTTTTCTTTTCACAAGTGCAATGGGAAACACCCTGGGTCTTGGTCCTTGGAAACGATGAAAAAATCAACTCAAATGTATACAGAGCAAACACTAATGTTTGCCACGTGGGCTTGTCTATTTGTGTGTGGGGGGGACGTGCATTTATTAATGATAAAGTTTCTCCATGTGGCAGACATATCTGGGTCACAAAGCATCAGCCACAGAAAGTAACTCAGGAAAAATCCCATTCAGTCACCAAGTCCTGCCCGCATCTGCCAAGGCTGTGGGCTACGTTTTGCCTTTTGGATTTTAACAGCATTGCAAATAAAAGAAGAGACGTTAGGTGTGATCTCTCACCTGTGATTCAGAATGATTAATGGTGGTGCTCTTGATGGGAAAATGTAAAACAAAACATCCCCACAGTTTCAACTCCTTCAAGTTTCAACTCACAACCCTGAGGAGGCTGTTTCTGCAAATTTCTGCAGAAAGAAATGAACTAGTAGACTTCAATGAACAGAAGCATGTGGCATCTTCCATAGAGACACGTGGGCAAAGGAACAACACCTACATTTATTTATTTAGCATTTATTTATTTAACCTTCTGGACGGCTTGGTTGTTGGATTTGGTTTTACATCCTGAGTTACAAAATTTATGATGGGAACGTGTGTCAGCTGTTTGCTGAAAGAAAGAAAAAGCTCTGTTCTTTGTCTTAACTCATAATAGAGCCAAGTTTCCTACATGTTTATTTAGAGAAGTTGAAATATGTGACCAGTAAGAGCATAACCCTAGCTGGGCTTCGTCTTCTACATCTTCTGCTCTTCCCTCCTGATTTATCCTGGGCAGGCTCCTGCCTGGACCACTGTAAAGCCCTTTACCAGATGTCCTCTCAAAACACCTCCAATTCATCTGGTCAATGACTGTCAAAATCAGAATCAGCTAAGATGTTCTGAGAGCTGAGCACATGTCCACTCTGCATATAATGTGATCAAACGTGTTCTACATGTAATTTAATTCTTACAACCACTTTGTGACATAAGTAAGGGTACAGCATAAACAGTAGCCAAGGGCATGGGTTCAATCAGGCAGAAAAAGTTTTCAATCCTGTCTCCACTACTTCTTCCCCCAGTTTTATTGAGCCATAGTTGACATGCAACACTGTGTATGTTTAAAGTATACACCATGATGACTGATACATGTATACACTGTGAAATGATAACCATAGTAAGTTTAGGAACACATCCAATATTTTTCTACTCTTCTACTTTCTGAGAAAGTCAATAGCCTCATCTATAAAATAGGAATAAGACAGTAACTACGAAATAGAGTTGTTTTGGTTTCAAGAAAATTTTGAGGCTTATTTTGCATATCATATACTTCACATTTTTCAAGTGTACAATTTAATGATTTTTAGTAGATTTACTAAGTTGTGTGAATCTCATCATAAATCAGCTTAAAACCATTTTTTAACAGCCCAGTATGAGCCCACATGAACCTTAACTGTTAATCCCTGTCTCCTGCTCCTGCCCCATGTTTTGTTTTTATATCTTTGCTTTTTCTGGCTATTTCATGCAAATGAAATACAATTATGGCATCATACACTATGGAGTATTTCATGTTGTCTTCTTTCGCTGAGTATAATACTTTTGAGGTTCATTCATGTTGCATATAGTATGTAGCCTTAGTTTGTGCCTTTCTACGGTAAATAACATTTCCATGGAAGTAGCATTTTTGTCTATTCCCCAGCTGAAGGGCAGTTGGGTTATTTCCACTTTTTTCAGTTCAGTTCAGTTCAGTCACTCAGTCATGTCTGACTCTCTGTGACCCCATGGACTGTAGCACAATAGGCTTCCCTGTCCATCACCAACTCCTGGAGTTTACTCAAACTCATGTCCATTGAGTCAGTGACACCATCCAACCATCTCACTTTTTTAGCTATTATACCACTTTTTTATTCATTGTAAATAATGCCACAAAGAACATTTGTATTCAAGACTTTGTGTGGATATGTGTCTTCTGTTCTCGGTAAAGATACCTAATTGTGGAATTGGTGGGATATATGGTAAACTTCTGTTTGACCTTTTAAGAACTCATAGAGAGCTGTTTTGAGGCTTAAGTACTACACAGAAATGGCCCAGCCCAATGCTACACAGGGAGGAATGATGAATGAAAATTGTGTGGTGGTTGTTCTTGCTGCTATTCTTTTAAGGAGGTTTCACTTTGTTTACCCTGGAGAAGGAAATGGCAACCCACTCCAGTACTCTTGCCTGGAAACCCCCATGGACAGAGGAGCATGGTAGGCTACAGTCCATGGGGTTGCAAAGAGTTGGACACAACTGAGTGACTTCACTTTCACTTTTCATTGTGTTTACCATGTAGGTGACAAGGCTAAAATAAAGCTCAGAAAGAGTATCAACTTGCTCAAGATCACACAGGTAATCAATGGACGAACTAGAATTTTCTCACATGATTTCTAACTCCAAGCCTGACAGTTTTTCCCACCACCATAGCAAACATACCACATTAACCATCCCGAGGAGTGCAGCTCTGACAACATGATCTCCTACCAAATAAATATCATCAGTGGCTCCGTGCCACATAAAATAAACTTTCAGCTTGTGTGCTAGGTATACAAAGCCCCCTATTATTTTCCACCAATATTTCCTTCCTACTCTCCCACCACACAACCTCACCCTACCCTTCCTTCATGAATCTTTCAAGGTGACTTTTGTTGCACTAATTCAACCTATACTCTTTGGGCCACTATGCCTTTGTTTGAAAATGATCTGCCTTCTTGAATGGCATTTTTCAACTTCTCCCCCTATGAAATCTTATCCATCCTGCA
This sequence comes from Antilocapra americana, assembly GCA_007570785.1. Lineage (NCBI taxonomy): Eukaryota > Metazoa > Chordata > Mammalia > Artiodactyla > Antilocapridae > Antilocapra > Antilocapra americana. The sequence goes on along the minus strand of ML661344.1, from coordinate 4,127,645 downwards.
AGGCAGAGTTTTAATCAAATCTCCTCTCCTTTCCTATTTTGATAGCTCAGGACAAAATTAACCAGTTTCCTAGTCCACTTAGTTATAATAGGTACTCAATGAACACACTGACTTGAGCTGACATGACTGAAATAATCGTAGCTATGTAATGAATGATCCAGCTCTGGGAAGTACTAATTTTTAAAAATTCAATAAAAATTTACTTATAAAATTCCTAAGTATAGCACGATACAGAGTGTTGTTTGCTTAGAGGACAGAAGTGTCAAGAACAGTCATGTTTCAGGCAAACTCTTATCACAGACTTTTATATATCCATGTATATTTGTCTACTCTACAAGATCGAGCTCCTCCAGAGAGGAAACTGTCTTATTAACTCCTGTGTACCCATCATCCAAAACAATGTCTGATTCACATAATGGTGAGTACTCCCTGGGTGCTTTTAGAGTGAAATGAGTGAATGAATGAGAGGGTGAGTGAATGAGAGCATGAGGTGGTCTCCCTCCATCTGATACAGGTAATCATTAAAAGTAGGCAGTGCTCCACATAAACACTATTGATACTATGTACAAAATAGTTAACTGATGAGAACGTACTCTATAGCACAGGGAACTCTACTTAATGCCCTGTGGTGATCTGACTGGGAAGGAAGTCCAAAAGGGGGGGGGGGGTATGTGTATGTGTGACCCATTTATCTGGTTATGCAGTGGGAACTGATACAACATTATAAAGCAACTATATTCCTATAAAAATTAATTTAGAAAATAAATAAAATTAGTGCTCTCTTGTCTGATTTCAGAGTTCTAAAAGAGGTTTCTCCTTTAAGAATGACTCTTCTTCCCACTGGCTTACTGTTAACACTTCTTTTTCCAGAGGGCTCACTTGATTAAGTCAATAGGTATATATTAAGATTACATAATAGTAACAAGAACAACGTTTTGTATTCAGTCATTACCATGGGACTGGAACTATTTCAAGTGTTTTATATGAAGTAACTCACTGAATCTTCATAACAACTCTGAGAGGAAGGCATTAATATGAAGAAAATTACAATGAAGACTCTGAAGTACAAAGGTTTAAGAAGTCATTATCTTATTAAGTAGTAGAACCGGGACCTAAATCAGGCAGTCTGGCTCCAGACTCTCCCTATGAGAATGCTTTTAACCTGAGGTGAGGGGCCACATCCCCTTCATTTTTATTTCCCCAGCACTCATAAGGATTTGATGACCACTTGCTATTCTCTGTGCCAACTACGGCTGGCAGGGATTAGGAAAATAATAAAGATACACTGTGTTATGCAACAATAATATAGCCAAAGTCAGAGTGGGAAGTGGTGGAAGCCCAGGTTTTGGAACCAAACCCATGAGACCTTAGCTTGAACTTCAGATTCACCAGTAACTAGCTCAGGAGCTATTTCTTCTTGGACAAAAATTCATCCATCCCAGCACCCACATACCACCATTTCTGGGCCAGGAGCCATTTTGGATGTTTGAAAGTTCTGTAAGATTGAATTCTAAACTCAAAGACTCAAAATAATTCAAAATAAAGATGACTAAGTCTGAGGTTAAAAGATTTACCTCAGGTCACACACCTGGTTGGTAGCAGTGCTAAACTTCAGTTTCCTGAGTTCCAGACCAGTGCTCTTTCATTTAAGTCACACAGTTTCATCTGAGGTAGGGAAGTTGAACAAAACGCCCTAAGAAGCAAATTATTCAAAACGGGACTTTCCAGAGCCAGCCTAGAATTGGACAGCTGCCTCTTTGTGTTCAAGTGAGGCACACCCCAGTTTCACTACAGATCTGAAATCAAACTCTCTCTCCTTGAGATGTAAGTGGCTGGGGATATCTTTCCAGCGGTGAGTAATGCCTCTGGAGAGAAGTCCCTCACTGCTCTACTCTGTCCTAAAATTTCTCCTGCCTCCTCTCCCTCTTAGAATGTCCTTCTCAATACCCAAAAGGAATATACCTCAGTGAAGAAGACTTATTCCTAGAACAGAGGAAGACACGGTCACCTCTCCATTCACTCAATGATTTCCCTGGAGGGAGACATGGGCTTGAATCACATTTCCCTCTAGATTTTTCTCTCCAAGAATCCAGAGAAAGGCATGAATTAAATGTAGCAGAGAAACAAGAAGGTATTTTCCGAGGAAAGCTGAACATGATTAAAGTAGCAGATGGAAACACCAAACCCAAGGAGCATGTACCTTTAAGGCAGGTCCCAGCGTGGCCATCACCCGAGGCACGTGTACTCACCAGACAACCCAGGGGGCTAGCGCTAAGTATATAGTCTCTGGAAACAAGCGGGGTAAAACGTCCTTTGTTACCAATTAAGTATCATTATATTACTAGTTACCCTCTCACTGAGGCATGATTTCACTGATTCGAAAAGAGGATAATAATATGGATTCTATACGGAGTTGATGATGAACCACTAATATGAGAAAAGAGCTCTCATGCGCAGAGTTCCTAATAGCAAATGTGGTCCTTGCTGCTGCTGCTAAGTCGCTTCAGTCGCATCTGACTCTGTGCGACTCCATAGACGGCAGCCCACCAGGCTCCCCCCATCCCTGGGATTCTCCAGGCAAGAGCACTGGAGTGGGTTGCCATTGCCTTCTCCGATGCATGAAAGTGAAAAGTGAAGTCGCTCAGTCGAGTCCAACTCTTCGCGACCCCATGGACTGCAGCCTACCAGGCGCCTCTGTCCATGGGATTTTCCAGGTAAGAGTACTGGAGTGGGGTGCCACTGGGATCAAATAGTATGTTAATACTTCTACCCCATGCCCTGTAATTGAAACACATGCTTTATCAAGAGTTTTCTGGAAACACACACTTTGGGGGCAGTTATAGAGATAAAGCTAATTGATCAAAACACTGTTCTATCATTGATACTCCCAATGCAAAAACATCTCAGAATTTCCCATGTCCATCCTTCTGCTGAATGAGAGAATCCTAAGTTAAACTGTCTACATATATCTGGACAAGTGCTCTTCCAATAGGGGAAGGCAGGATAAACCCCTTCCCTGGAAGCTTAGCTGGTAAAGAAATCCCTCTACTTTCTGCCATATCTCTAATGGGGCAAATGGCTCCCAGACACAAACATCTCTCTTGTAAACTCCACCCACTGTAATCTGCCTTTGCTTTCTGCCCTGGTAGCACAGAGTGGTGAAAAAAGACTGTTTCCTGTCAGGCTGGAGAGAATTCCCTTCACAGAAACTTGAGGAGTCAGGCAGGGACCCGTATACACGTGCATTCTCAGTTATGTGCGACTTTTTGGGACCCCGTGGACTGTAGCCCGCTAGGTCCCTCCGTCCATGGAATTTTCCAGGCAAGAATACTGGAGTGGGACGCCATTTCCTATTCCAGAGGATGTTCCCGACCCGACCAAGGGACTGAAACTGTGTCTCTGGCATTGGCGAGTGGATTCTTTACCACTGCGCCAGCTGGGAAGCCCTCAGGGATGCGAGGAAGGATTCCTGCAACAAATTAGGAAACGGAAAAAAAGCAGCACATTCCAGTGCTGCAGAAAAAGAGGAGCTAGAGGTAAAGGTTTTTAGAACTTGAGTGAAACAGGCTACTCAAAACCTGAGGGAAAGATAAGATTTGGTGGGGGCAGGGGGAGCTTAGTGAAATGCTAATTCCTTAAACTCCAGAAAGTATCAATAGGTAAATAATTCGGTGAGAGCAATTCTTTATCACAAGATAAAAGAGAATTAGGAGGAAATTGCACCATGAAGGCGGGCCTATAGGTCTGAGGCATTCCAGACAGGGAGCAGATACAGCAGTCATCCTGCCTTGGGATTAAATTACCAGGGATTTTACTGAGATGCAGAGGTGAGAGCAACCACTTGGAATTCTGGTGAGCACAAGCTTGTGAACAGGGTGTGGAGAGCTGCCTGGTGCAAAAGTGCTCCGTCCAGGGGCTGGAGGCCTCAGTTCTGAATATCTGCTTTCTCAGTGACAAGAGCACAGGACTCAGAGGGAAATGGCGATAATGGAGATTTTATTATTTTTAATTTTCTACTGCTTTATTTTTTGTTTTCATCTTACTATTGGAGTATAATTACTTTACAGTGTTGCATTAGTTTCTGTTGTATAACAAAATGAATCAACTGTGAGTATACATATATCTCCGCCCTCTTGAGCCTCCTCTCCCTCCGCCCCCCTCCTCTAGGTCATAACAGAGCTCCAAGCTGAGCACCCTGTGTCATACAGCAGCTTCCCACTAGCTATTTTACACCTGTGTGTGCTAAGTCGCTTCAGTCGTGTCTGACTCTTTGCTACCCATGGACTGTAGCCCACCTGCCAGGCTCCTCTGTCCGTGGGATTCTCCAGGCAAGAATACTGGAGTCAGTTGCCATGCCCTCCTCTAGGGGAATTTCCCAACCCAGGGGTCAAACCCCTGCCTCTTACGTTTCCTGAATTGGCAGGCGGGTTCTTTACCACTAGCACTCCCTGAGAAGCCCCAGTAGCATATATATATCAATGTGCTTTCAACAAGGAAGGAGTCCCAAGAAAGACCTGGAGAATAGGGTTGACAGTCAAATTTCTTTAACGTAAGAGGATGTGAATGTTTCAAACCGCATTTGGTAGAAACAAGTACTATGCACAAAGAGGACTCCCACCTCACTTCTCCACTCGCATCACCCTGAGATATTTCAGGCCAAAATTAACTTCTTTTGAGATACGTCTCCCTATTAAGTCAAAGATCATTGGTTGCAGTCTCTAGAAACAGGGCACGAACTGACTGGCTTTCTTACACATCTTGTGAAACCCAAGGTTTTCTCTTTTCTTTCAGCCACTCAGTGGAGAGAACTGTGAGGAGAACGGTGAGGTAGTGTCACCAAGATGAGGCTCTGTGCTGCCACTGCCTGGATTCAAACTCCCACCACTTTGCCCTTCTGTTCTTTCAAACTATCGTAAAATTTTCAAGACAATTTTGTGAGCTGACTTGCATGGTTATTTTACTGTGTTTGTGCCCAGTGGCATGTGGAATTTTAGTTCCCCAACCATGGATTGAACTTGTACCCCCTGCCTTGGAAGCATAGAGTCTTAAACACTGGGCCATGAGGGAAGTCCCTGTTTTCCTGTGCTTTGAAGAAAAGTCTCAGTCAGAAGAAATGTAAAGAGTTTTATTTTTCTGGATCTTATATAGTTGATTTGAAGTAGAGCTGGCCATAACTTTAGTAAAATTTCCAAGATGGAATTTTTGTTTGTTGGTAGTCCTTGTGATGATTAGTTTTATGTGTCAGCTTGTCTACGAACTAGCTATTTAATCCACACCAGGCGCAGATGTTGTTGTGAAAGAATTCTGTAGATGTGGTTAACATCCACATAAGTGGACTTCAAGTAAAAGAGATTACTTCATTTAATGTTGGTGGGCCTCAGCTAGTCAGTTGAAGGTCTTAAGAACCAAAACGGAATAAAAGACAGATTCTGCAGTAAAAGACAGATTCTGCCTCAAGACTGAAGCATTAACTTCTGCCTGAGTTTCTAGCATGCTCTGTGGATTTCAAACTTGCCACAACTACATGAGGCAAATTCTCAAAATAGGGCTTCCTAGGTGGCACTAGTGGTGAAGAAGTCACTTGCTAATGCAGGAAACATAAGAGACACAGGCTTGATCCCTGGGTCAGGAAGATCCCCTGAAGGAAAGCATGGCAACCCACTCCAGTATTCTTGCCTGGAGAATCCCATGGACAGAGGAGCTTGGCAGGCTATAGTCCATGGCTCGTGAAGAGACACAACTGAGGTTACTGAGCACTGCACAGCACGCATGCATGTATACTGAATAGTGGCTCAGATGGTGAACAATCCACATGCAATGCAGGAGACCCTAGGTCAGGAAGTTCCTCTGGAGAAGGGACTGGCTACCCACTTCCATGGACAGAGAAGCCTGGTGGACTACAGTCTCCATGGGGTTGCAAAGACTCTACATGAGCCAAATCCTCAAAATAAATCATAGGGTTGGCCAAAAAGTCTGGATTTTTCTGTAACAATTTATGGAAAAAGCCAAACAAATGTTTTGGTTAGCCTAGTGTGTATGTACATATATATGTATAAACATAGTCACCTACTGGTTCTGTTTCTCTGGAGAATCTTGAATGATATGCAAAATATCTTCATATAGCTTTTTGTCTAGAGCTTTATTTCCATTCAGTGCACAGTGAAGATCAGATGTTATGTCATACTCAAATTAGTACTTCCCTTCTGCTGGGCTTGGTGATAGTCCATTAGAAAAAAAAAAGGCATGAGAAATACATAAAAACCTACACAAATAGATAAATGATGTAGAAAAAACTTAGGTCAATGGCCTAGAGAGGCAAAAAAGGCAAAATGGTTGTCTGAGGAGGCGTTAAAAACAACTGTGAAAAGAAGAGAAGTGAAAGACAAAGGAGGAAAGGAAAAATATACCCATCTGAATGTAGAGTTCCAAAGAATAGCAAGGAGAAATAAGAAAGCCTTCCTTGGTGATCATTGCAAAGAAATAGAGGAAAACAATAGAATGGGAAAGACTAGAGAGCTCTTCAAGAAAATTAGAGCTACCAAGGGAACATTTCATGCAAAGATGGTCACAATAAAGGATAGAAATGGTATGGACCTAACAGAAGGGGAAGATATTAAGAAGAGGTGGCAAGAATACACAGAACTATACAAAAAAGATCTTCATGCCCCAGATAATCACGATGGTGTGATCACTCATCTAAAACCAGACATCCTGGAATGTGAAGTCAAGTGGGCTTTAGGAAGCATCACTACAAACAAAGCTAGTGGAGGTGATGGAATTCCAGTTGAGTTATTTCAAATCCTGAAAGATGATGTTGTGAAAGTGCTGCACTCAATATGCCAGCAAACTTCGAAAACTCAGCAGTGGCCATGGGACTGGAAAAGGTCAGTTTTCATTCCAATCCCAAAGAAAGGCAATGTCAAAGAATGCTTGAACTACCACACAATTGCACTCATCTCATACGCTAGCAAAGTAATGCTCAAAATTCTCTAAGCGAGGCTTCAACAGTACACGAATTGTGAACTTCCAGATGTTCAAGCTGGATTTAGAAAAGGCAGAGAAATCAGAGATCAAATTGCCAACATCTGTTGGATCTGAAAGAGCAAGAGTTCCAGAAAAGCATCTACTTCTGCTTTATTGACTATGTCAAAGCCTTTATCTGTGTGGATCACAATAAACTGTGGAAAAGTCTTCAAGAGATGGGAATACCAGACCACCTGACCTGGCTCCTGAGAAATCTGTATGCAGGTCAAGAAGCAGCAGTTAGAATTAGACATGGAACAACATTCTGGTTCCAAATTGGGAAAGGAGTATGTCAAGGCTGTAAATTGTCACCCTGCTTATTTAACTTATATGCAGAGTACATCATGAGAAATGCTGGACTGGATGAAGCTCAAGCTGGACTCAAGATGGCCAGGAGAAATATCAATAACCTCAGATATGCAGAGGACACCACCCTTATGGCAGAAAGTGGAAGAGGAAATAAAAAGCCTCTTGATGAAAGTGAAAGAGAAGAGTGAAAAAGTTGGCTTAAAGCTCAACATTCAGAAAACTAAGATCATGGATTATGGTCCCAACACTTCATGGCAAATAGATGGGAAACAATGACAGACTTTTTTTGGGCTCCAAAATCACTGCAGATGGTAACTGCAGCCATGAAATTATAAGATGCTTACTCCTTGAAAGAAAAGTTATGACCAACCTAGACAGCATATTATAAAGCAGAGTCATTACTTTGCAACAAAGGTCCGTCTAGTTTTCCAGTAGTCATGTATTGATGTGAGAGTTGGACTATAAAGACAGCTGAGCACCAAAGAACTGCTGTTTTTTGAACTGTGGTGTTGGAGAAAACTCTTGAGAGTCCCTTGGACAGCAAGGAGATCCAACCAGTCCATCCTAAAGGAGATTAGTCTTGAATATTCATTGGAGGGACTGATGCTGAAGCTGAAACTCTGATACTTTGGCTACCTGATACGAAGAACTGACTAATTGGAAAAGACTCTGATGCTGGGAAAAATTGAAGGCAGGAGGAGAAGGGGATGACAGAGGATGAGGTGGGTGGATAGCATCACCAACTCAATAGACATGAGTTTGAGTAAACTCTGAGAGTTGGACTGGGAAGACTATAGTCCTTAGGGTCTCAAAGTGTCAGACACAACTGAGTGACTGAACTGAAGTGATGGTCTAAAAAACGATGATGCTTTTAAAAAGCAACATGGAACATGCATAGTTCAATATAATGCAATCAGAGTAGGCAATTAGGACATTCAGTTCAGTTCAGTTCAGTCACTCAGTCCTGTCTGATTCTTGGCGACCCCAGGGGCTGCAGCATGCCAGGCCTCCCTGTCCATCACCAACTCCCAGAGTTTATTCAAACTCATGTCCATTGAGTTGGTGGTACCGTTCAGCCATTTCATTCTCTGTCATCCCCTTCTCCTCCTGCCTTCAATCTTTCCCAGCATCAGGGTCTTTTCAAATGAGTCAGCTCTTCACATCAGGTGGCCAAAGTATTGGAGTTTCAGTTACAATGTCAGTCCTTACAGTGAACACTCAAGATTGATCTCCTTTAGGATGGACTGGTTGGATCTCCTTGCAGTCCAAGGGACTCTCAAGAGTCTTCTCCAACACCACAGTTCAAAAGCATCAATTCTTCGGCACTCAGATTTCTTCATAGTCCAACTCACATCCATACATGACCCCTGGAAAAATGATAGCTTTGACTAGACATACCTTTTTGGCAAAGTAATGTCTCTGCTTTTTAATATGCTTTCTAGGCTGGTCATAACTTTCCTGCCAAGGAGTAAGCATCTTTAGGCAGGACTAACTGCATGAGGCTTTCCCTAGGTCAATTTTGAGTCAGATTATGGGGGCTGGGAATTCTCTGGTGGTTCAGCAGTTAGAGCTTCCACTGCAGGGGGCTGGAATTGGTCCCTGGTTGGTGCAGCCAAAAAGGAAAGGACTGCAGGGAAGGTGGTTTAGAAGTTTGAGGGGCATGGAGAGAGGGCTAAATCAGAGGGGGGCCTAGGAATGATCTGAGGGTGAAGAGAGACAGGCTGGTCAAACCTGTGATGAGAGAGAAAGAAATAATGGAAAACCAGGCCCATTGTGTTGACAAGAAGCATGGACGAACCCTTTATTTTCCCCTTGGATAAAAAAGTAGCAAACCAGCATGCACACACATGCACGCACGTACGCACACACTTGGCGTTGAGCTGAAGGATTTGGAGAGTTGAAGATTTTCATTGTTTACTTGGGCAGGTACTCTGCAAGGAGATGTAAAGGATCTGAGTGCCTAAGACTGCCCAGCTGTACAAATACGTGACGAGCCTCACCCCACTCTTATGCACCTCACTTAAGGTGTGTGCTGACTTCCTAGAACCCAGTCTCTGTTAGCCTGAGGCCCTGTTAGCAATGCAGCGAAGAAAAGGAAATCACGGTGACCTGTCCTCCACAGGCTGACTGGCTCCTTGGTGGGACTGTCCTTCCAAAACCAGCCCACAGGGAACTCCGGACCGTCAGCCTTGCCTTTGCCTTCAGAGACGTCACATAGCTCAGGAAAATGAAGCAGCTCTTTAATGAGCCCATTTTCTTTCCGTGCAGATGGCAATCCAGATTGGCATCTCAGATTCTGAAACAAATTTTTGTCTCGCAGATATTGTTTCAAGTTCCCCAAAGCTGGAGCAGCCAGGAAGCTGAGAGTCATTCAGTCTCTCTGTCACCCATAAGTGTGTGTGTGTGCATGCTCGGTCCATCAGTCTGTCATGTCTGACTCTTTGCAATCCCATGGACTGTAGCTTGACAGGCTCCTCTGTCCATGGAATATTCCAGACAAGAATATTGGAGTGGGTTACAGTTTCCTTCTCTAGGGGATTTTCCCGACCCAGGCGTCAAACCCCTGTCTCCTGCATTGGCAGGAGGATTCTTTACCACTGAGCCACCTGGGAAGCCCCTCCTATAAGCAAGCTCCTCCTTATCAGAATCTACCCCTGACTCAAAGAAGCCCATTTTTCCATGCATAGATAAGCCATCTTTCTCTCCTTTTACTTACAATTTGTTGTACTACCTCTCTTTCATTGTTCATTCTTTTTTTTTTTTTTTCCAATAAATGTTATTTGAGCATCTGCTCTGTGCCAGGCACTGAGCATACAGTTAATGGTATAAGCAACCAAGAAAATAGGTAGTTATGGTGTATTAAGAATATTAATATTTATTTAGTGCTTTCTGAGTGTCCTGGTGGCTCCAAACGTAAAGAATCTGCCTGCAATTCAAGAGACCCAGGTTCAATCCCTGGGTCAGGAAGAGTCCCTGGAGAAAGGAATGGCTACCCATTCCAGTATTCTTGCCTGGGGAATTCCATGAACAGAGGAGCCTGGAGGGCTATAGTCCATGGGGTCAAAGAGTCAGACACAACCTAGCAACTAACACTTTGTGAGTACCAGTCACTGTTCTAGACACTTTACATAAAATAATTTAGCTCTCCTAACAATAGAATCCTATGTCAAGTTCCTATTATTATCCCCATTGTACAGACGAGGAAACCAAGACCCAGAGACATTGAATTACCTATCTACAATTGTACAGAAAAAAGGGAATAGAAACAGAACTATTATAAACTCAGACAGTGTGGCTCCCGAGCTTGCCTTCTTAACCATGCAAGTAGACAGAAGGGTGAGGTGCTGAATATCCTGACACAGAAAGTATAGGTGTCAGGGAGCACACAGGAGGTGCAGGGAATGTAGACTTGCATCTCAGGAAGTGCTGTATTTAGAGCTCAAATTAGATCATGTTAACCTCGTTCTCAAAATCCTTTAATGGCTCCCCAACTGGGTTTAGAATAAAAGCTACACATTCAACCATGCTCTGAGACATCTGACCTCTCTGGCCCTCTCTGGCCTTAGCCTATTAACTGTCACTCTTATTAATCCAGGTCTCTGTTTGCAGCACTTTTTAGGTGTTAATTACCATCTTCACCCACCCGGCTCCTACTCAATGGTTAGGTCTCAAATTCAAGTCATTCATTTACAGAAGGCTTCACTGTCCCCTCATCTACATTAATCCCAAGAATAACCAAGGGTAATGATAATCAGAGCAAACATGAAATAATACTAGGTGGTAGGCAACATTCCAAATGCTTTACTTATAATACCATTTCAATTTTATAACAATCCCTATGGGAAGTATGAGTACTATTTTCACAGGTGAAAAACTGAGGCAATATTATATAGCATTCTGTACTTTTCTCCAATGATAATCAGATGTATAATAATACTTTTCTCCAAAGTGATAATCAAAAGTATAATCACATGTGTATTCATTTCATATTTCCTGGGCTGTAAGCTCCACAAGGTCAGCGTGTGAATTCATTAACATTATTGCATTCCCAGCGTCTAGCACAGTGTCTCATAAACAGTAGGTAAATAATAAATGCTTATTGAATACATGAATAATAGACATTATGAGATTTTTCTCTTAACACTTACACTTTACAAAATGTATTTTGTAAAAGTAAAAGATGACAAAAGAATTAAGGAAAATTCTCTATTATATAGTTTTATTGAGGCTGTAAATAACTCAACCCTTTTGATTGCTCTTCTGTTGTGAAATTCTCATCACCTACTTTCCATTCGTTATAACATCTGAGGTTTAGAGGGTGGTGGAGGCCGGGCAGCATGGTCTAGGCTAGAAGGAAGGCCATGCATGGTTAGATCTAGGTTTCAGTTCTCACTTGATCATTACTGTGTGGTCTTGAGTAAGCCCCATACATCCGCTGAGCCTCCTTTTCTAAATCTGTGAAACAGGGACCAGAGCCAAACAGTTCAATTGGGAGAATTAGGTGAGAAAATGATGTCTGCTGAGGGTGAGCACAGTGCCCGGCATGTACCAGGAGTTCCTCTCCTGAGATCAGAGGCAGGCATATGGGGTGTTGGAAATGATCTAGTGTACTGGACAAGCAGCACTAGCCACACTAGGCTCTAGGACCTGAAGCCCGAAGAGCAACTGAGGGGCAGGGCCAAAGGCTGCCTTAGCTGACCTAGCTGTCTCCACAGATCGAATGAGCTGGACAGTCGCCATGGACCCAGCTCACTCTGAGAACACAGTCAAGAAGGGGGTGGGAAAAGTACACAAACTTCCCTCAGAAGGGTCACTTTTGGTCCGTGTCAACAGCTCCAACTTGGAGTAAGTCAAGACAATAAGCCAAGACAAAGATCCAGTGAGTTCTGTTGCCTGTTCTCTATTTCAAGGGGACAGTCCCTGCTTTGTTTCTCTTCTCTCTGGTGAAAGCGCTGTTCCCTGAAATGCTCCTGGCTTCTGAGAACAGCTCTGGAGGCAACTCCGTAAACTGCTGGCCAGGGTTTGATGAGAAGCAAGCAAGTCGAATTTGCCCTGCCCCATCCCCCAAGGTTACTTGATCTTAAGTATGCAGGAGGGAGAAAAGGGAATACAGATGGTCCTCTTCCTTCCTCCTTCATCTCCCAATGTCCATATTCATCCCTCTCTAGGCCAATCTGACCTTCTCATCTCCCTCCCTAACTTCCTCCCAATAAAGAGGAGAGAAGTGGGTAGGTGGCACGGGGGTGTTGAGAGGGGCATAAAAGTCTTTCCAAATGGAGTCAAACTCCTGTGATGCTGACTCTGCTAGTGGGTTCTGTCTTCTCCCCAAACAGAAACTTGGCACCAGCTCATGCTGTTCTTCTCTGCTGAGCTCTGTGGGCTGAAGAACCTGCACTCCTGCAGATTTGTGCCCAGACCTGAATATGCATTTATGTACAACCATGACGGTTGTGTAGCTGTAATTATTTTATCCCACAAATTGAAGCGAAGTCCTCTGAGATTTATGCAAAAGAAAACTTTCACTTAACTAAGATCCAGTTTTTGCCAGTGTGCTGAGTGGCTTCAGTCATGTCCAACTCTGCGACCCAATGACTGTAGCCCGCCATGCTCGTCTGACCATGGGATTTTCCAGGGAATAACACTAGAGTGGGTTGCCGTGACCTCCTGCAGGGGAACTTCCTGACTCAGGAATGAAACCGGTGTCTCTTGCATCTCCTGTAGGTAGATTCTTCACCACTAGCACCACCTGGGAAGCCCCAAGATCCAGTCTATGCGTGCCTGCTAGGTTGCTTCAGTCATACCTGACTCTTTGTGACCCTATGGACTGTAGCCTGCCAGGCTCCTCTATCCATGTTTATCAGCATGCTAGTTGGACATTCTTTGCAGTCTGTTTTTAAGAGAAAGAGCCACACTTGGGTCCAGTTACATTTGGGGACAGGTCCATTCTGCCACCAGTCATCTTAGCTTTCCACTGTATGTTCTGGAGAATCCTACCTTCAGCTCTAAATCTATTTCCATGTAAGGCAAGTTTCATGGTTTCAGGGGGTAAGAATCTTTCAAAAAAGAGATTGCTTTTTAGATTGTATTACTATGAAAGAGAAGTTGGTCAGAAAATTTTAAAAAGATCTCAACAAAGCTTTCTGTTTTGGTTCCCTACTAATGCCAGGCCTGGGCTCTCTCCTGACACATTCTGACCGCCTGTTCTGTCCTGGGTGCTATGGGAAGTGTGTTACATAATACTTAGAATACCGACACTAATATTGATACTTTCGAAGTGCCAGGAGCTATTCTAAGTGTTTCCCATTGGTTTGTGTATTCAATTCTTACAACCAGTATATGAGCTCTGTACAATATCCATCCCAATTCTGGAGAGGAGACAATTGGGACATTGTCCTAAGGTCACTCAATGGTGGAGTACAGAATTCTTATGAGATAGAATATTAAGATAGCCATCTTCCAGATAAGAAAAGTGAGTCTCAGTTTTCTTAAAGGTTGACCCATGATCTCACGCTAACTCAACTCAATATGGTGAGTACCTACCTTGTGCCAGGCTCTGTGCTGGACAAGAAGAGCATAGTATGGCATGAGAAACTGGTCATGTTTAGTTGTTTTCATTTTTTCCATTTCTTTTAACACTGTCACTTCTTGCTGAAGTGATGGATAATAAAGAGTTCATTTTGAGGGAAGAAAAGTCATCTGTAGTCAAGATTAGCCAGGAATGCTGGCACTGGGCATATGCCTGAGAGCCAGAAGATAATTAAGCCTGCCTGAATGAGGCCAACTATGAGCCTCAGCATCCTTCAAATCCTTTCTGATTCAGGAACGAGCATTTACTCATTTGTCTTTGTTCATTTGATAAACATTTGTTAAGCATCTACTATGCTCCAGATTTTATTCTATAAACTGGTGATATAAAAAAAGAGGACTCATACTTGATTTGGGACACTCTTAGTTTAGAAGAGGAGAAAATGAAAATAAAGACTACAGCATATGATAAGTGCAGTGGTAAAGAATCGACTGGCAGATGTAGGAGACACAAGAGACAGGGGTTTGATCCTTGGGTCAGGAAGATCCTCTGGAGTAAGAAATGGCAACCCACTCCAGTATTCTTGCCTGGAAAATTCCATGGACAGAAGAGCCTGGAGGGCTACAGTCTATGGGGTCACAAAGAGTCGGGCACGACTGAGTACACACACACGTGACAAGTACAATAATTGAGATTTTGAGGTAATAATTAAGATAATAACTGAGAGTGGCTTGGGTGAGTTGCAGAAGATGGCATATATGCTGCGATCTGAATGACAAAAAATGCACTTTCCAGATGGGAATGGTTAAAGGAACTCGTGAGTCTGCCCTCAGCGTAGGAGACCCAGGTTCGATCCCTGGGTTGGGATGATCCCCTGGAGAAGGAAATGGTAACCCACTCCAGTATTCTTGCCTTGAAAATCCCATGGACAGAGGAGTCTGGCTGGCTACAGTCCATAGGATCCCAAAGAGTTAGACATAATGACTAAACCACAAACCAAAGGAACACTTGTTTCCTAAGCATTTACTAGATATCAGGCCCTGAATTGAGATTATATATTTAGTTTAATCCAATAACCAGAGAGAATAAAAAACTCATTCACCATGACAAGGTAAGAAAATCCCTGAGCTGAATATGTGAATATTTTCAGGAAAGGGCAACTGGGGCAGAGGGAACAGCATGTACAAAGGCAGGAAAGCAAGAAGACCCTGGTATAGTTGAAGGACAGTATGTTCAGTGCATCTCAGCCATCAGCTATGCATGGGGGCCGGGGGGAGATGAGGACAAAGAAGGAAGCAGAAGCAACATTCTGAAAGACTTTGCATAACTGGTAAGAAATAAGGATCTTATCCTGAAGGTGAAGGTTAACCAGCTCAGAAAACAGCATAACTGGGTTTTAAAAGAATAATTCTAGTACCAGAACAAAGAGTGGATTGAAGTGAGGAAAGATGAAAGACAGTAAACCAAGTTTTAAGGTTCCTACAGTGGCTTAGGAAGGGAAAATGAAGCATTAAACTGAAGGAGAGGAAAGCGAGAAGGAAAGGAGTGGGAATGATCAGAGGAAATGACTATAAGAATTGTCTGTGGGAGGCAAGGAGAAATATTAAAGACAGTGAAGTGCCACTAAAGCCTGGAATATGGGAAAAAGACAGTGGTGGAAAGGGGGATGGGTCTGGGCCTCCGGATGAACCCAAAGAGGTTACTAAAGGTGACTGGATATCTGGCATTTCTGTACATATTTGCTGAGAAGTATGTACACGCTTACTGATAAGGAGCGCAGGGAGGAAAGGGACGGGGTGAGGCAGCGAGATGAGTGCTAAGCCAACACTCTTCATGAGTGCTATGAAGAAAGCTGTCTGCTCAAGATGGTTCCAGCTCTGAGCCTGGGAGGGGGAGGGAGAACGTCCAGGTGTGAGGGGAACACTTGGCTCTGAGTCCCGGGGCTCTCCAGGTTAATAGAGCTGTCAAGAATACCCAGAAAGAGACAGCTGTTTCCCGAAGGGCTCTCTCCGACACGCCTGGGAGCTGCAAGACCAGGCTTGAGGCAGGCAGCAGCTGGGGTTTGGGAGGACACAGGCATGTGGGCAGCCTCCTGCCTCCTGCAGCACTCTGCAGATGAGGTGGCTGAGAGGAGTGATTCTTTCCAGCCTCCTCCTCCACCCTTTGCTTCAGAGCCCCAGCGCCGCAGCAGCATGCAGGCTGCGTAGAGATTGATTCAGAGATGAGGGACTGCACTAGAAGGCACACAGAAATAGCAGAAAGGACAAAATTGTGTGTGTATGGGTGCATGTGTGTATGTGAGTGTAGGAAACTGTCTTATTCAGGGAACTATCAAGCAAAGTCTTACAGGCAAACAATAGTGAGTTGCCTAGATAATTTATGCCACCAAATAAACACCAGGATGGGCTGTGTACAGCTAAAGGTGACACATTTTTAAAAGTGGGGTGTCTCCCTTTGGAGTCTCAATGACAGGAGATGGTTTAGCACACAAAAGCTTCAGGCAACAATATCTATGAATCTACCAGAGCCTACTGTAACCAAAGAGAAAGAAAGGCCGGAACTAAAATGCAAAAGAAAGAAAAAAACTGTGTTTGGAGATAGGTCTGCTACAGTATAAACTTTTCCCTTTCTCTGGCGCACTGCTGTAGCAAAACCTGACGGTT
This sequence comes from Antilocapra americana, assembly GCA_007570785.1. NCBI lineage: Eukaryota > Metazoa > Chordata > Mammalia > Artiodactyla > Antilocapridae > Antilocapra > Antilocapra americana. Next base: position 4,111,124 of record ML661344.1, on the reverse strand, counting down.
GTCTTTGTAAAAAACGTGTCTGTATCTAGGTCCCTGGCAGTGATTTGCCTCTGGGAGGGCCAGCAATCTATTTAATGACTCCATTGACGTCAATAGCATAACTGAAATACTTACTAACATGCATGATTCCAACTTTCTGGGGGGTGGGTGGATGGTGTTTCTCAGCAGTACAAAAACATGAAGTGGAGTCGAGGTGGAATGGACTCCAGTCTTTTCGGCAGCAAGTGAGAGACGAGATGCTAGGGATCTCATCAGTTCCATTTAATGCGAAGAAACATTCACACTAAATTTAGAAATTAATTTCCAACTAGTAGAAGAGCCATTAACAAGCAGGGTATTTGGGAATGTTTGCTCAAGGGTAACCTTTTAACTATTAGCACTTTAGTTCGCTTGTCAATGTTTTTCTTGCAATTTACCCTTACCTAATTTTAGACACATAAGGAATTGCAAATCCATATAAATAGCTCAGTGTTGATGCGCCGAGGTAAACTTATACAGGACAGCTAATTTAGACAAAAGTAATTCTTATAAAACAACCATTTAGGAAATTATTCTCAGAATGACAAGGGCTTTTCTACTGCATCTGCCCTAACGTTTTGTATGCAGACTGGCTAAACACTCAAGGTGAATATGTAAGGCAATTATCCCAATAGTCCAGACCATACAACATTCAGAACAAAGAAAAAAAATCACCTGACGTTATTAGCTTTTAATTTTTCTCCTTTCCTCCCTGGCTTTCTGTCTCTCTTTCTTTTTCTTTGTGCACGCTTGCTAAGTTGCTGTAGTCGTGTCTGACTTTTTGCGACCCCATGGACCGGAGCCCCCCCAGGCTCCTCTGTCCATGGGCTTCTCCAGGCAAGAGTACTGGAGTGGGGTGCCCTGCTCTCCTCCAGGGGATCTTCCTGAATCTCCAGGGACTGAACCCGTGTCTCTTCAATCTCATTCACTGGCAGGCAGGTTCTTTACCACGAGCGCCCCCTGAGAAGCCCCTTGTTCTTTGTAACTCCCACCAATTTCTCCTTTGTCACAATGGCACAGCCCGTGGTAACAAATCTGACTTTATTAGTATTTGTTCATAAGTGTTGTAACCCTGCTTGACGTTTCTGGCTCAATGTGCACACCAAGTTCGCTTGTGTTGGGCTTCATTTCCAGTCATCTGACTCAGATCAGCCCTCGGCCGCTGCCGTGTTTCCCAGCGAGCCCTTCACTCGTGTGCACACACAGTCCATCTCTCAGTCTAGGCCCTGGCTGCTCTGGCAAAGAATGAGAAATGAATCAAGGTCATGACTTTCTGAATTTCTTACTTTTCTGAGGTACTCCAAGGTAACCCACGGAGCCTCTTGTTTGTTCCCCAAAGAGACCCTGTGTATGACACACCCACACGAACCTCCAGGGGGATATTCATAATTAAGCAAAGACATGGAAGGAACAGGCTTCTTAGGAGAAAGTTTCTTCTGTTTTATCAACCAGTAAAAAGCCATTTCCTCCCTAGAGTGTCCTGGAGGACATGTTTTAGAAGAAATGGATTCCCATGAGCACTAAAAAAATATTAATTAAGTCTGTTTCTCACTTAAGCCAGCCTATTTCAGACTTACTGGAAAGCCCTATATTATCTCATCCTATTTCTCCATTCACAAGCTTTTCTTGAAATACATCTAATTGACCAGTGTTGAAAATCTCCGTGAATCGAGGTTGTGGATAGCCAAGCTGAGAGAGACTTCGGGTCTGCAGCAGTCTAGCCTGAAGTCCTTAATGCAATTCTTTAGTCATCTTTGTGACACAGTTTGCTGTCATTTCCGATGACCCATGGCCTTGGGGGCTGCTGTTTATAACGTTACATGGTTGATGTTCCTGCTCAAATACATTCATTTCTAAATTTTGGAGGAAGAAAATTAGCATCAAATATTTCACCTTACACATTGATTTGGCTGCTAAAGTGTTCTATATATGATTTTGTTGTTCAGTTGCTCAATCATGTCTGATTCTTTGCAACCCCATGGACTGCAGCATGCCAGGCTTCCCTGTCCTTCACTATCTCCTGGAGATTGAACAAACTCATGCCCATTGAGTTGGTGATGCCATCTCAATATAATATGCAATATCATATAATACACCATATATGACACATATTATTAAAAATCAAGTCACATTTATAATACTCAGAAGTGCTGGTCATTAAAAGGAATACTTCCCTAATCCTTTTGCAAAGCAAAGATCATTCTGTAAAGGCAGTGAACACTTAATAATTTATCCTTTCAGTGTCTTCTTACTTTCATGACATACCAGGGATCACTACTGAAATCCATGCAAAAGCAAGGGATAGTTTGGGCAGAAAGATTGGAACATTTATCACACACACACACATTGATTTTCCTCAATTATCTGTTTTTTCTTTTGAGAACAATTTGGGGGCCTGATATCCTAAGAATTACTTCAACTTTCCCTTTTGAATGTATACAGATGACAGAACCATAGCTCCTGCCTTGTGTTGGAGTGGTTTTTTTTCAATTCTATTTTTTGCCCTTTCTGTTCCAATCCTTACACATCATATAGAAAAGGCCTGGAATTCATGCCTGTGAAAAGACAAAATGTGATAAAAATTGAGATGCTCATTAAACTTCATAGCATTAACATTTTCAACACCCCCAGGAGGATTTACTACATTTTCTCCTTAATGCAGGAGCATATGATTTCCACTTTGCTCTATTTTCTGGGTTTTAAATCCTCTATTATTCTACTTTGGCTTTCCTATTTAAAGTACAAATGTCAACTTTTTAGATTTAACGTTTTTTGTTCGAAACCTATAAGAATGACCATAGAGATTTAGATTGTGCAGCTATAGAGTGTGTTTCAAACTTTTTTCAATTTTGACGTAATAACTGGTTTTTTTTAGTAGTAAAAACATGCACTTGAATACTTTTCATAGCCATGGAGATAAAATACTGACTCATTAAAATTTAATTTATGAGCTTTTTTCCTTAAGATAAAGTCCTCAAATTTTATGTAGTTCTCTTACTCAATTTAATTTTCACCTATCTTCCTACTATGTGAAAATAACTATACAGAAGCATCTTAAATGATAAGGAGATGGATAAGGTATAGACAGCCCCTGCCTTCAAGAAGCTTCAATGAAGGAGGCATATAAGCCACAAATTGTAGTATATCTTAGAATGGAATTCTTTCTATAGCACACACAAAAAAGGAACAATTACATTGATTTTTTTTTTTTAATCTAACACTGAGGAAAAAGGTATTGCAGATTGAGAGGCTGGATTTGATTTCTCTCATGAATTTATTCAGTTACTGATCAATTTGAAAGAGCAAATGTACCAGTGAAGAGAGAATTCATAGGGCCTGGACTCCCTCTTAGGCCTGTTCATGCTGGTCATGCTCAGCCACCTCTCCAATGGACTCAAAATTCTGCTTAGTGCCTATAGAAATGACAATAAAAGGACAAGACCCCCTCCAGACAGGGGAACCTTGAAGATCTTATCCAGGTTACTCATCGCCTAAGAGAAAACACACACTAATCGCCCCTGTCTCTGGACAGGCCATAAATTTCTCTGTACCTATCGGAGGGTAACCTTGGGCTTATTGATTATTGGCCAGTTGTTTAACTGTTTGAACATATAACACATGAATGATGAGATTACTGTGATTGTATTTACCCTTCCTTTGTTTATGTAAGTCTCAAGGAATTTGGGGTGGTGAGTTCAGACACGTACACATTGGGTATAAAACATTTACACAAATGCTGGTCGGGGTCCTTGGCTAAGAGGAGACTCTGCCTTGGGCCCGCCGGGGTAATAAACTGCACTCCACTATCTGCACTGTCCTGAGTGGGTTTGTTTCCAGGAATGCGTGGCTACAACACCAGTTTAACTATGGTTTTTGACAAATAACTTTTAAAATAAATTTCATTTCCTTCATTTAGATGCATTTTAAAAAATGTTTTTAAAAGTAAAATAAAGGTTTCCTCCGGCTTTTCTCCGTCACTGTCTTAAACTTGCTGTTTGTACAAGAATATAGTTACCTAAGTCAGCCAGACTTTCACAACTGGTTGTTGTTAAATCTGTTTAAATCACTGTGGGTTTCATGTATCTTTTATCTTAGATTTCAATAGAAACACATAAGGTCAGCATCAGTGCTAATAAATGAAAACCTAATCTCATTTTCATGATAAATCATTTTTTAAAGCAGCACCCCAGTTTTCAATTTTTTTGTATGCTGTAAGCCACTTGTTTTTCATTCCCCTTTAAAGTTTCTATTTAAACACACCTCTTTGTCATATGCTGATAAATATTAAAATAACAGGAAAAATCTGCTTGACTTATTTAAGCTGATAATAAGAACAAAACACAGGATGTGTGTGTCCTCCTTCCTTTTTTGACTGTGGTTAAGCGTTAAGAAGGTTTTGAAACCTATAATTACGTAATAATTGGTATCACTACATTCTCTTCCCAATGAAAAGTCAGGATTTTTGTAGTTTGCCACAAAGACAGACAAAAACAAATTGCCTAAGTATTATTGTCATTTCTTTGCTCCATTGTTTTAAAAGAATTTAGCAAAAGAACTCCCCAGTTGCCAAGCCGTAGTTACTGTGCCAATGATCACAACATGATCTTTCCAACAGCATCTTTGGCTAATGAGCTAATTTATAAAACTTTAAATATCACATATTCTCCTAATGTTTGTCAGTATTTATTATAAGAAAAAGAAAACATAGTTTAAAGATTCAAACTGCTGTCAAAAGCATCTTGGGAAATTTGGCTAATAGAAATGGGAGTGACAGTGTCTCATGAGTGGGCCAAGATGATGAAATGATAGGAGTTTCAAAACTACCCGCTTTGATCTCCAAGTGTGTAACACCAGTTATATGTTAAAACATTCTAGTTATTTAGTTTCTTTTCGCAAAACCCCTAAAGGAAATAGTACATCAGCATATCAAGGTTTTTAAAGTTCATGGATAGATTACCATTTTCTTTAATTTCATCTCTTGGGACTTGACCTTACTTAATGTCTTCTTTTTATTCTTGTTCCCCATCTTTTTCTCACAAAAATACTTTTTAAAGCATGTACCATAAATACTTCAGAAGCCAGTGAGCCAAAGGGGCCTCCAGCTTTTGTTGCCTACTTTTAAAAATTGGACTTTTGTATTATTTCTGTTATATATATGACCATCATACCGGCAAGAAAACACAGCATCTGAGCAAGGAAGATCATAAGAATAAAGCAAAGGGTAACACAGACGCCTGTGAGGCAACGTCAGGCATTAGGTGACCTCATCGTGAGTTCATCTTGCTTCTTTCTCCTGTGGTTCTACTCAAGTCCACTGCTCTACTAGTGGGAGAGGCTCACAAGGAAAAACTCCATTTCACACTTTAAAACAATGTCATCTAACTGGTTGCGTCTTACGTAAGAAGAATTTCATGCTCAGCACATCTCCAAGATGGATGTTCCCTCAAGGTGGCCCTTCCTCTCTGCAGCTCTCAACTCCACATGAGAAGCAAATGCACAGGATTAACAAAACGAGAGGTTAGGTTTCTTTTTTGAAAAAACACCTTTGAGGAACAAAGTTGGACAACCTCCAAGGGAAATGATTTGTGACCTGGAAAAAGCCTTTGGTTTCACACCTGGAAAGGATGTAGATTCAAGTGGGATGTATAGTTGACGCTAAGAGGAAAACCACGAACATTCACTGCGGGGCCCTCAGGCCAACGCGGGGGCACCTGGGGCCTTTGAGGTTAGCTCCCCCGGAGTTCACTGGGGCCGGTAAGCTGAGGTCAAGGTTGCACCCCGGCGCTGGTTCCGGGAAGCAGCGTGACCACACATCCATCACATTCTGAAATCGGAGGCACGCATACTATGGGAAAGTTATTTTATGCTGTTTTTCATTTGGTTTCATGTGGACTGCAGTAAAGTTGTAGTCTGCCTTTGAAAAAAGTCACCAAGAGACAGACTAGGAGCAAACGAATGCTATTATTCTAGAAAAGGGTCTAGAAGAGAGGTACATTTATTATTTTGAAATATGGAGAGAAGCCTGATGACATGGCTTACCTGGCAGGTTGACTCTGGAGACAGATGGCTGACCAGCGGCTGGAGACCTCCTGTGGAGGGGGAGCGAAAAGAAGGCCTGAGTCTCTGAAAGAACACCCTCCCCTGCATACCCTGATCACTGAGGAGTTTTCCAGGTCAGAATGAGCTATCAAGTGACGTCATGCCATCTCCGGAAGGCAGGCTCCTGTAACTCGGGTGATGACTGTGATTCTCACATCCAGATGGCCTGGAATTTCCCTCTGCCCAGCCGCCTGGATGCTCCAACACTCCAGGAAGGAAGTCATTTACTCCAGCTCCCTAACCAGTCCTTCTGTTTTAGATTTCCCTGCCCCAGGTGGCCCTTGAAGATGACACACTTGATCAGAAATGACATCACATGTAAGAGCAAACCTCAGTTCCCTTGGGCAGTGCTTAAAGGAGAGAAACGCTTGGAGGTGAATCGGTCTAAGGTCTCTCATTTTTACACCTTGGAGACCTGTGAGTGGGAGAAGTGAAGTCACTTACCAAAGGTCAAGAGCCATTGGGAACAGCAATCCAGGGGCTTAACTTATGGAAAGGTCTTTTCTTGGTAGAACCGGGCATTTTTCTACACCACAAAGGAAGCCTGCTCAAGTTGAGAGTCAGATGAAGCAAACAGATAAACCCATGCTCCACAAATACAGGGGTTCTTCCTCCTTTTCTTTCTTGTTCTTACTTCTTCTTTATTCATCTTTTTTTATCCCCTGCCCCACAAACCCTAATTTTCTTGCCATCCTTCTCATGCTTTGCCAGGCTCTCCAGGATTCCCGGTGCATTGTTGGAAAACCTCCCAGAAACAGGAATGAGCAGTGGCCCTCAAGCTTTAGGGTACATAGAATCACCTGGAGAGCTGATTAAGACACACTGCTGAACCTTACTTCTAGGGTTTCTGGTTCCGTCTGCTGGTGTTGGGCTTAAGAGTCTGCGTTTCTAACTCATTCCAAGTGGTGCTGATGCTCTTGACCTTGTCGCTGTTGCTGTTCAGTTGCTCAGTCCTGTCTGACTCTTTGTGACCCCATGGACTGCAGCACACCAGGCTTCCCTGTCCTTCACCATCTCCCAGAGTATGCTCAAACATATGGCCATTGAATCAGTGACACCATCCAACCAACTCACCCTCTGTTGTCCCCTTCTTCTCCTGCCCTCAATCTTTCCCAGCATCAGGGTCTTTTCCAATGAGTTGGCTTTTCACATATTGTGGCCAAAATAATGGAGCTTCAACTTCAGTCCTTCCAATGAATATTCAGGATTTATTCCCTTTAGGTTTGACTGGTTTGATATCCTTGCTGTTCAAGGGACTCTCAAGAGTCTTCTCCAATACCACAGTTCAAAAACAATTCTTTGGTGCTCAGCCTTCTTTTAGGTTCAGTTCTTACATCCAGACATGACTACTGGAAAATCAATAGCTTTGACTATATGGATTTTTATTGGCAAAGTGATGTCTCTGTTTTTTAATATGCTGTCTATGTTTGTCATAGCTTTTCTTCCAAGGAGCAAGCACCTTTTAATTTCATGGCTGCAGTCACCATCCTCAGTGATTTTGGAGCCCAAGAAAATAAAGTCTGCCACTGTTTCTATTGTTTCCCCATCTAATTGCCATGAAGTGATGGGACTGGATGCCATAGTCTTAGTTTTTTGAATGTTGAGTTTTAAGCCAGCTTTTTCACTCTCCTCTTTGACCTTCATCTAAAGGCTCTTTAGTTCCTCTTCACTTTTGGCCATTAGGATGATATCATCTGCATATCTGAGGTCGTTATTTCTCCCGGCAATCTTGATTCCAGCTTGAGCTTTATCCAGCCCGCCAAGTCACATGATGTACTTTGCATATGAGTTGAATAAGTAGGGTGACAATATACAGCCTTGACATTCTCCTTTCTCAATTTTGAATCAGTCTCTTGTTCCAAGTCTGGTTCTAGCTGTTGCTTCTTGACCTGCATACAGGTTTCTCAGGAGGCAGGTAAGGTGGTCTGGTATTCTTATCTCTTTAAGGATTTCCAATTTGTTGTGATCCACACAGTCAAAGGCTTTAGTGTAGTCAATGAAGCAGAAGTAGATGTTTTTTCTGGAATTCTCTTGTGTTTTTCTATGATCCAACGGATGTTGGCAGTTTGATCTCTGGTTCCTCCTCTACTTTTTCTAAATCAAATTTTTACATCTGGAAGTTCTTGGTTCACTTATTGTTGAAGCTTAGCTTGAAGAATTTTGAGCATTACTTTGCTAGTATGTGAAATGAGCGTACTTGTAAGGCAGTTTGAACATTCTTTGGCATTGCCCTTCTTTGGGATTGGAATGAAAACTGACCTTTTCCTTGCAAGTCCAAGGGACTCTCAAGAGACTTCTCCAGCACCACAATTCGAAAGTACCAGTTCCTCAGTGCTCAGCCTTTTTATGTTCCAAGTTTCTCACTCATACATGACTGCTAGAAAAACCATAGCTTTGACTATGCATATGTATATGTGTATACACACACACACACACACACACATTTGTTCTTTGGCTCAATTCTTGGCACAGAGCTCATAAAAAAAAAATCCCAGGAGTTTCCTAAGTGATGAGAGGAAACCAGTCAGTTAAATCAGTCAATCCTATAGGAAATCAACCCTGAATATTCATTGGGAGGACTGAGGGCACCAACTCAATAGACATGAGTTTGAGCAAACTCCTGGAGATAGTAAAAGACAGAGGAGCCTGGTGTGCTGCAGTCCATGGGAGTGCAAAGAGTTGGACACAACTTATCAAATGAACAAAAGCCATCTTTGATATGTGTCTTTTGATATGTTAATGTAGTGACCTTTGGACCAGCAACTAGGTAACCCAAGGAGGAGGCTAGGTGCCAGACTACCCAATCATGCGATTAGAGAGTTTGAACTTTAAGTCCACCTGGAACCTCTGGGGAGGGGAGAGAGGCTGGAAATTGAGCTCAACCATCAGTGGCCAATAATTTAATCAATCATACATCTGTAATGAAGCTTTCATAAAAACTCAAAAAGCCTGGGTTGGTGAACATCGTTTAGAAAGAATGATGTACTCAGAGAGCTTGAAAGCTTTGCCATCCTCTCCTCCCTCCCCCCTACCCCCCAACCCTGGAATCTCCTCTATCTGGCTATTCTTGAGTCATATCCATTTACACAAAGCTGTGATCTAGTAAGTAAAATGTTTCTCTAGGCTCTGTGGGCCCTTCTAGTAAGTTAATTGAACCCAAGGAAGGGATCAGGGGAACTTCCAACTTGTAGCCAGTGGGTCAGATACCTACAAGAACCTGGGCTTGCCAATGGGGCCTGAAGCGTGTGTGTGTGTGTGTGTGTGTGTGTGTGTGTGTGTGTGTGTGTTGGCGGGACAGTCTCATAGGCCTGGGCCGGTAATCTGTGGGGTCTGACATTATCTCCAAGTAAATCATGTTAGAACTTTATTGACTTATAGGACATCCAGCTGATGCTTGGATGTGTGGGGAAGAAAAAAAGACCTGGTATCCAGAATCACACCTTCAAATGCCACCTTCTCCAAGGAACGTGGTTATAGAGGAGGAAAACTTGCTGCCCTAAATGTCTCTTAGCATGTGGATGATTTCAAGCTGAAAAGGCCCAAAAGACTGAGCTTTCCCTTCACTGACTAAAGGAATGTCAATAGAGGAAGAGAGCTATCACAATAGATAAGAGTAGAATGAACTGGGTATGCTAGACCAGGAGAAACCCAGGAGAGTCTGTTTGTCAAAATTCCATCCTATGTGTCACTGTCTGTCTCCACATGGCCCAGCAAACATTTATTTACCAAACACTTGCTTTTCCATTTCCATGTCAATTGCCTTCCTTCCTTTTCAAGTCCCAACCCCTTACCGCACAATTTTTTTTTTGTCTTTAGCTGAATATGCTGCTTAAGGTGAGGCTTTCAGCCATTTTGTCATCACTCAGTTTTCCTGAGTCTGTTCCATATACACATGTTATTAGATGTTTGTTTGACTTTCTCTTATTAATCTGTCTCATATCAGCTTAATTCTTAGGCCAGCCAGAAGAACCTAGAAGAAAAGAGGAAAATTTCTTCCTTCTTGAAAATATCATTCTCTTAGCTAAAAATGACCCTTCCACTAATCTCCCCTGGCCCTGTTTTTGTACCTTTAGGGTTATTTTGTCATGTTACAACTCATATGATCATGGACTATCCTCATGTCTAATCTATGACCTATTGATGGTGGGGTCCAGTTATTATCCCTTTCCATATGCCTTCTGCAGGACCTACCAACTTGCCTTGTGAAGAGTAGGAACTCCATAAATACTGGAAAACTATATGATATGAACATGATTTGAGAAGCCTAGCACCATATGAATGATTTATCTGGTTTCCTTTTTCCATATAGCCTTAGTTCTACACACTCCTCACTGTTCCTCAGACACAGAAAATGCTGGTGTTGCTGTGTCTTTTGAATCTGTTTTGCTCAGCTGGCCACTATTCTCTTCCTCTTTAAGTGGCAAACTCCTTCACATGTTCTAAGACTGCCTTCCAGCATCACCTCTTCAAAGAAAACTTCCCTCCTCTGACTAGTCATTGCATTACTTGTACTTTTCTGTGCTTGTCTCACCCTAGAGCTGCTCGTACAGCTCTACTATTCCCATTTTCCCATCTCCTCAATTCACCTGTGAGGCATTTAAGCAACGACTGAATCTCATTCACCTTTGTAACCTTGGAATTGGCAAAATATTTGATACAATATAGGTAGTTGATAGGTGTTGATGAGATTAATAATATATTTTAAATATTTTTATTTTACCTATCTTCCTGAGTTCCAAAAAAAATGTCTGCAAAAAGAGACATAGAAATAAGAGACCCTAAATACTGGAAATCTCTGCTTCCTTAATAGTACAGAAACGCATTGCGCCTGATTCTTCCAATAACTTCTTAAAAACTACACAATTTAAATAAATTCCTTTGTCCTAGCAGTTATTTTGAAACATAACTTTTATTTTTAGCTATTAATTCAGGTAAGCATCTGTGTGTGTAAGCTTCGGAAAAGCAAGAACTACCTGGGTCAGAAAGATCCCCTGGAGAAGGAAATGGCACTCCACTCCAGTATTCTTGCCTGGGAAATCCCATGGACAGAGGAGCCTGGAGGGCTACAGTCTATGAGGTCTTAGTGACTAAACAACAATATTTAGAGAGGTTTGTCACTTTTTCTCAACACCCGGTACGAAGAAGAAGCTCAGTGCATTTTAAATGAACAAATGATGTCTGATGGGTGTAGTATTGCTTGTGGGGTATGAGAGTGCTAGAAGAAAATGGCCATTGTGAGTCCAAAGGTCGCTAACTTATGGAATAATCATAAGTTCTATGCCTGGGTTGTAAAGGTGGTGATATTAATAGGGAGGGTAATATGGCCACAGCAGTTAATACTTTCCAGCTCTGAATAGCAGTGGAAAAAGAGCTGGACTATGAATAAGAAGACAGGAATTCTAATCCTGGTTCTGGCACCTTCTAACTATATAGCCCTGGGCAATTCACTGAAATTCTCAGTTTCTTCCTCACTTGGGGAGAACAGGCAGCAAGTAACATTTACTGCTAATTTACAATGTGCCAGCTCCTGTGTGAGAGGTTTTACATATATTTCCTCCCTCGCTCTGAGGAAATTTGGCTAGGTTCTTTCCAGCTCTGAATGCTCAAGATTTTATTATTCTCAGCTAATTTAAGTCCCATGCCAAAGGACACAAAGCAATGAAAGACACTTCAGATATAAACTGAAAAAAAATTCAGTGGCTATTAATTTTTTTTCAAAGATTTCACATAATGTTGATTTAATTGCACTTCGGAAGAATGTTAGTACAGTGACGTAACATGATCTCCTGAGAGCTACCAGTGATACCAGTGATGTTAGTGACAGAGTTGAATGATAAGGGACACCTCTTTGCTCCAGCTCTATTCCCTGGTTATCAGACTGCTGAATGGTAGGCATTCTCATTCACATGTGATTTCTCCAGCAGTCTGTTTAAAGCCAGTAAATGCTTTAGGGATGCTTATCTGAATTAACTCTAAATGAAAGCCTTAGTTTCAAAATTCCTGGGACAAAGGAAATATAGGTTTCAATTTGAAGCCAAGAAATACAAGCCCAATCAAGCAGTCCTCAATAAAACATTTCATGGAAGTGCAAGGAAATCACCTCAACAGGAACTCCGAGATTTTTCACCCTTTGGGTGGTAAAGCTCAGACAATGGACCGCTTTTATACTAAGCAAAGAGCCAAAAGATAAAGGAAATCTTGACTTGTGAAAAGTATAGTTCTACGTGGGAGTTCCTTTTCATATTAAAAAGAAAACACACACACTACCCAGATGTCTTATGAAACCCATTCTGAGGATATACTTATTACTTAAATGTTACATTCAAGTCAAGGAATGGCTCCCAGGAACCCAAGTCAAACATCCCAGAAAGAATTCTGAATTCCATGTACCTTGCCATTTCAGTTGTTGAGGTCTGTGACTATCAGGGCTGGGGTATGAAGGACAATCCTCTTAGCCTGGTGGATACATTCCTAATAGGTATTTTTGTCTTCAGTTGTCTTTATTTGTTTGATGGTATTGACTGGGAATAGAATGGAATGCATTAAATGGACCCTCAGTTTTCCAACCTGCCCCTGCCAGGCTGCCCCAGTGTTCACTTCTGAGCCTGAGCTAGTGATCTCAGCTCCCTTTGGTGAAGCTCTAGTGATGGACATGTTGGTTGGTGTTGATTTTAAGGAAGTACTTGAACTTAATAGGAGGATCAAGTCTGTACAAATAGGGGTATGAATTTGGGAATGACCATTAGTCATATTCATTGGAAAGACTGATGCTGAAGCTAAAGCTCCAATTCTTTGGCCACCTGATGCAAAGAGCCAACTCATTGGAAAGACCCTGATGCTGGGAAAGATGGAGGGCCGGAGGAGAAAGGGATGACAGAAGATGGGCTGGTTGGATGGCATCACCAACTCAATGGACATGAGTTTGAGCAAGCTCTGGGAGTTGGTGATGGACAAGGGAAGCCTAATGTGCTGTAGTCCATGGGGTCACAAAGAGTTGGACACAGCTGAGCACCTGAACAAAATTAGATGCAACTTTCTTACTGCTGGGGGTCTATTAACGTTTGCTGAGTGTGCTTTGGACCAGAGGTGATACAAAGGGCCGTGATTTGGAGGGCGGTCCTCAGCTCTGGATGAGCTCTCTGTACAGCAGCTATGGTCCTAGGGCACTCTGTGTACGGCAATTCTGCATGTGTGTGGTTCAAAACCCCAAGGCTATGGAAAAATCTGATTCCCCAGAAACTGCTTCAGCTGACAGCCTGTAATCATCAGTGTGTGTGCATGCTTAGCTGCTCAGTAGTGTCTGACTCTTTGGGACCCCACGGACTGTACCCCGCCAGGCTCCTCTGTTGATGGGATTCTCCAAGCAAGAATAATGGAGTGGATTGCCATGCCCTCCTTCAGGGGATCTTCCAGACCCAGGGGTTGAACCCTTGTCTCCTGCATTAGCTGGCTGATCCTTTACCATTAATGCCACCTAATCAGCAGGGTTAGAAGGAATTCCATGATACTTTCACAGAGGAAAGACCTCCAAGCCCTTGCTAAGAAAACAGTAGCTGAAAACGTTCCATCACATCATCCCCGGCACCTTTCCTCCATGGAGCTGTGCAGTGTGGTGGTTTGGGGTCCTGCTATGCTAAAGAAGCCTTTGGGACTCACCCTCATTCATCCCTCCCTCCCCAGTTCCAGCCTCCATCATCTTGGTTCAGGGTTTCACTCTTCACATTTTAATTCTTGAAACCTTCTCCTGGCTCATGTCTCTGCCTCAGGCTCTCTGACCTTCAGCTACTCCACAAGTTCTTAAATGACTCTGTTCCAAAACCTTCAGAGATTTCATCCCATAATGCAGAAGATGAATAGGTGTAGTAAATGGAAAGATGTGAGATAATAAAATATATATATATATATATATATACATATATATATATATATGTATAAGCTTCCTAATACAGAGCTCCCAAAACTCCTATAATTTCCTAAGTAAGAAGAGCACTGGGAGCATCTTTTGTTCTAAAGAGGTGACTCTGCATCCTGGGTGACTCCTTGATGGGAGCTGGTCACCTGAAATACCGAGCCATGAATAGAAGCTTAGAATTTTCAGCCATATCCCTCATCCTCCAGAACGGAGAGAAGGGCTGCGAATGGAGTTAATCATTGATCATGACTATGTGAAGAAACCGCCGTCAAATCCTAATAATACAGGTATCAGAGAGCTTCCATGCTGGCAAACACATCCGTGCCAGGAGGGTGATACACCCCAGCTCCATGAGGATAGACACTCCTGGGGGGACAGACCCTCCCAGGCTTGGCCCTGTGTATCTTTTCATCAGGCTGTTCACCTGTATCCTCTATCATACCCTTTAATAAACTGGTAAACATATGTAAGTGTTTCCTTAGATTCTGTGAGCAGCTCAGGCAAATGAATGAGACCTGGGGGAGGGGAGGGTTGGAATAAATTAGAGACAGATATGAAATTCATTAGCATCTGCAGCTGGTGCGATCAGAAGCACAGATGATAATCTGAGCTCGTGACTGGTGTCTGAAAAGGGAGGAGGGACACAGCGTGCGATCTTGTGGGCCCGAGCCCTTAACCTGTGGGAGCTGATGCTACCTCCATGTAGAGAGGGGTCGGGATTGAATTAAACTGTTAGACGTCCAGTTGGTGTCCAAATCTGCTTGTAACTGTGGGGAAAAATCTCCATGGATTGGTGACCAGACGTGTCAGAAGTGAAGGGTTTTGTGTGGATAGTAAAGAAGACTCACAGGAAGACAAAACCCAGATAGGAAGAACTAGGTTTCTCACTACATAGAAAGGAAAAAACTGAGCTTTCCTTACAAAAGAGCACTGCAAGAAATAGGATGCCAGGTTTCAAGACTGGTTTGGTGTGTCTCCAGAAGTGAGCTGTTTATGCACTAATCATTTGATTTCCCTGGGCTCTGGTTCCTTGTCCACTGAGCAGAGGCAACACGCCTGTCACATCACCAATCTTATTTATGGTGATGATAACTGAGATAATGGGCATGGAAACCTCAAAGCGCCACACTATTTCTGGCTTCAGCAAGAGAAGTGTTAACCATCACTTACAATAATTCACATTTATTGAGCACTTACTATGTGCTATAAGTTGTTATAAATGCTTTACAAATAGCAACAAATTTCATTCTCAGAACAACCCTATTTATAGACTGGGAAACTGAGCTCCAGAGAGGTGAAATAATTTCCCCAAGCCACATAATTTTCAATAGGTAGAATTGAGTTAGGAAGTGATCTATAAGGCCCTAGAAGCCATATTCTGGAAAGAAACAGAAAGGATCACTTTAGAAAAAGTAATTTTCCAAACATGTCTCTGACAATTACTAATTCAGAGAATTAATGATGAATACTTACAGAGCAAACACTATTTGTCAGGTGTTCTGCTAATTCTCAGAGTGTCAAGGAAAAGTAAATGTAATTTTCAAGGGTCCTTACAAGACACACAGTCTAGTAGTAGTGGTGGCAAAGATCCGTACATGATTTGCAGAGTGTTCTGGGGCCACTGAAAGGTGCCCAGCCAGGCATGGCAGGGTCAGGGGAAGCATCGTGGTGAAGGTGACACAGAGCTGTGTTATAAAGGACAAGCAAGGTTCAGTGGAACAACCAATGGCAGGTGGAGAGAGACACTTTAGGAAGTGAGAACACGAAGTCCATGATTAGGACACAGAACAGAACACGCAGGGAACAAACATGACGCAGTTGTTAGAACGTGACGTCATGTGGCCAGACTCCTAGTCTGATGGTACACCTCTGTACCTCTGGGCACATCCCATTAGAATGGAAATCCTGGAAAGGGCAGAGAACTTGTATGTCCTGGTCACTATTATATCACCAGTGTCTGGTACAAGGTGGTGCTCAAAACTTATTTGTTAAGTATAAACAAAAATGTGTGGATGAATATTATCTAAATAAATACTTGCTGAGAGAATTATTTAATAATAAACACAGAGCACCTCTGCAAATGAGGGCTTTCCTTGCGGCTCAGCTGGTAAAGAATCTGCCTGCAATGCTGGAGACATGGGTTCTGTCCCTGGGTTGGGAAGATTCCCAGAAAACGGAAATGCTACCCACTCCAGTATTCTGGCCTGGAGAATTCCACGGACGGTATAGTCCATGGAATCTCAAAGAGTCAGAGATGACCAAGCAACTTCCATGCACTTCACCACTGCAAATGATGTTGGGAAAGCTTCTAGCTTTCTCTCATACTACATCCAATATAAACTCCATCAACTATCAATCCAACTAGCTTGAGTTAGATCACAAGACACCTGCATTCATCTTAATGATTAGACAGCGAATCACTGAAGCTGGAAAGTGACACAGCCAACAGCAGTGAAAAAGATTACTAGGGTGTCTCTTTGGAGAGTAATTTAGAGGAGGAGAAACTGATGATGTTCCCATCTTTGCAATGCATGGGGTCGCAAAGAGTCGGACACAACTGAGCAACTGAACTGAACTAAACTGAACTGAACCACAGTATGCCCGGCCTCCCTGTCCATCACCAACTCCCAGAGTCCACCCAAACCCATGTCCATCGAGTCGGTGATGCCATCCAGCCATCTCATCCTCTGTCGCTCTCTTCTAAGACCTCCTGCCTCCAATCCTTCCCAGCATCAGGGTCTTTCCCAATGAATCAGCTCTTCGCATCAGGTGGCCAAAGTATTGGAGTTTCAGCTTCAACATCAGTCCTTCCAATGAACACTCAGGACTGATCTCCTTTCGGATGGACTGGTTGGATCTCCTTGCAGCCCAAGGGACTCTTAAGAGTCTTCTCCAACACCACAGTTCAAAAGCATTAATTCTTCGGCACTCAGCTTTCTTTATATTCCAACTCTCACATCCATACATGACCACTGGATGAATCATAGCCTTGACTAGACGGACCTTTGTTGACAAAGTGTTGTCTCTGCTTTTCAATATGCTGTCTAGGTTGGTCATAACTTTCCTTTAAAGGAATAAGCATCTTTTAATTTCATGGCTGCAGTCACCATCTGCAGTGATTTTGGATCCCCCCAAAATAAAGTCTGACACTGTTTCCACTGTTTAACCATCTATTTGCCATGAAGGGATAGGACCAGATGACATGATCTTAGTTTTCTGAATGTTAAGCTTTAAGCCAACTTTTTCACTCTCCTTTTTCACTTTCATCAAGAGGCTCTTTAGTTCCTCTTCACTTTCTGCCATAAGGATGGTGTCATCTGCATATCTGAGGTTATTGATATTTCTCCCAGCAATCTGGATTCCAGCTTGTGCTTCCTCCAGCCCTGCATTTCACATGATATACTCTGCATATAAGTTAAATAAGAAGGGTGACAATATGTAGCCTTGACGTACTCCTTTTTGTATCTGGAACCAGTCTGTTGTTCCATGTCAAGTTCTAACTGTTGCTTCCTGACCTACATACCGCTTTCTCAAGAGACAGGTCAGGTGGTCTGGTATTCCCATCTCTTGAAGAATTTTCCACAGTTTATTGTGATCCACAGAGTCAAAGGCTTTGGAATACTCAATAAAGCAGAAATAGATGTTTTTCTAGAACTTTTGCTTTTTCGATGATCCATTGGATGTTGGCAATTTGATCTCTGGTTCCTCTGCCTTTTCTAAAACCAGCTTGAACATCTGGAAGTTCACGGTTCGTGTATTACTGAAGCCTGGCTTGAGAATTTTAAGCACTGCTTTATTAGCGTGTGAGATGAGTGCAATTGTGCGGGAGTTTGAGCATTCTCCAACATCCTACCAGTTCTAAAATACTATGGTGATCTGATACTACCTTCACATTTGACCATGTACCCTGACCCAGTTAAGAGGACACATCTCCATTCATTAGTGTTGAGCTGTGTGTGTGTGTGTGTGCTATTCAGTGCTTCACCTTTTGGAAGGGACTCATGACTTCACAAGTGTGCGCTTACTTGTTGGATGTTCCATGAAGGTTTGTCAGCAGAGTGAAGTTGTTCCTCACACTGCGCAAGCTGGCGAGGACCTAAAAGGAGAATATTTCCACAGTTAGTAGTGGTTAGGAACAAAAGGAGAGGGACAGGTAGGTTCACAGACCACTCTTAGAAACTATACCCAGGGACAGAATGAGAATGAGCCAGGCCAGCATGATACATACCTGGGCAAAAGGTGTCACTATCAAGTCATCGCCATGTCTGGTGAAAAGAGAGAGAGAGAGAAAGAGAAAAAAAAAAACTTTAACATGTATTTGCATTATAACTATGACATATAAACTGTCATTAAACTTCATCGGTGTTAGCAACACAAATGTTAGACAAGTCATTCCACCTGGATATACGGCAGGACTGATGAAGGCAGAGATGGGAACTTGAAAGAAAAAAGAAAAACCCACCAGGTTCATAGCTCCTAGATTTACAGTGGCTACACATAAAGACACTTGCAAGTAAGTTTATATCTTCAGGGTATATTCTCATTAAATAGCAGACCCGGAGAACTGTAATTCAAAGCGATTTGTGGATTTTGGTCGCCAGAGCCAGGAAATTCAAAGGGAGGGCTGCTCACAGGCACACACAGAGCTGGAAAAAATGGCCTAACAGTCTGGATAAAGGTTAACTTTGGATTTCCTGGCTTTTGTTGATTTGAACCACAGCCTGAATGCCATTTAAACACAGATTTCTGTCTGGGAATCCCATTACTTTTGTTTTTAATATAACTTTTTTTCTTAAAGTATCCAAGGAAAAGCTTTTAAGGGAGTGTAGGGACTGAACCTACTATTATCATATCATTGTCTCTCACTTTGTCCCAAGGATTTGATTGAGCTGAGCCACGTAAATTCTGTAGTTGGGAATACTCAGAAGTGTGTTTTCAGAAGAGACTTCTGTCTCTAGCACAGGCTTTGGTAAGTCTTCTTAAGTCCACGTGCAGCAAGATTTCCATTAAAACCATTAGAGGACACGCTGGCCTGAGCTGCAGACACATCATCGGGCCAGTTTGCTATCACGGTGCGAATCATAAGTCGTGCAGAAGGTCGTGGACAACGAGTTTCCTTCACTGTCTGATCATCTGCTCGGTATTCACGATCACTGCACAAAGATGCCAGTTATTCGCTAGCTATGGGAGTGCAACCAGCGGTCATTAAGCACCTGCCCAGCACCAGGCACCAGGTGAGGCCCTGGGATCTGGGCTTGGATAACACCTGGACCCTTGGGGACCTCTTCTCTAGTGCGGGTTTTTATTTTAGGGTTTCATTTAGTACAATATTTTCCTTTCTACTGTGGTTTTTAGCCGAAGTCCCCCTTCAATTTCATCTAGTAAACTTTCTGTGCATCTGCTTTGTATAAAAAGCATACTGACAAGACTATGCATCCTTTGAGTGGTTACCATCTGTCAGATCCTGCGTGAAACCTCATTTAACTCTTGTTAGAAGACTTGAAGCAGCTAATCTTAGGCCTATTTTATAGATAATATCAAAGCTCAGAGTAGGTAAGCCATTGTTTAGCCAGCACATAGCTAATAAGTGGAAGAACTAAGACTAGTTGATTCCAAAAATCTGTGCTTTTAACCATTATGTTTTCTTGTTTTATGATGACCCTGCATGGTTGACTAAATTATACAGAGTTCATGATCCCCTCAAATTAAAGCAGGAGACAAAAAAAATATTGAAAACACTGCAGTAGATAGTCTAAATCATATAAATATAGAATGAGAATACAAACAATTGATATTTAATGGAGGTACAAAGGAGAAGTGATAATTACAGATCAGAAAGGCAGGAAAGGCTTGATCGAACAGGTGGTATTCGAGATGAGTTTGCAAGTACAGGCTTTAAAAGGTAGGGATGGTAGATGCTTCTAATGAGAGCAATACAAGAATAGAGGCTCTGAGATGAAAAAATACTGGACCTGGAGATGCTCAGGGCTTGTTTGGACAGAGCTGAGTATATGACAGACATCTGCAGAGGCCAGTACTCGGAGGTCCCCCACACTCATATTACGGACACTGTGACGAGCAGCTGTGGAACTGGTGCTTAACTCCGCAGAAGAAATGAGGTTTGCGGTGAGACAGATGGACAGGAAAGTGCTTTAGAAAGCAAAATGCTGTGGGCATGAGAGACAGGAGCGAGGACAGAGCCCAGAAGAGCGGTTGGAAGGACGCCACTGTCACTCAGATGAGAAGGCTTGGTGAAGCAGATGGAGAAACAAGCAAAGACAACTGGAAGAGGCCCTGCACGTGTGGCCAAGCACTTGGCATTAGCTGGGTAGGGTTCATTTAGAACAGGTATTTGGGAAAATAGTGACGTAGAAATTGAAAAGTGACGAGGAGTTGGAGGAGATGTGTCCCTTTCTCACACACTGAGTTTTAAGATACTCATTGATATCCTGGTGGAAATAGCAAGTGGCAAGACTAAAATATGGGGATGAGAGCTAGAGATTTAGGACTTGCTTACAATAGTGGGGACCACTGAAGCAATGGCAGAGAGTGGTTTCATGGATGGGAGTATGGAGAGAGATCTGAAGGAAGAACCTCAGGGTTCTTGCAGAGGAGTGAAAACGAGAAACAAGAGTAAGAGGGAAGAGACATGTATTTGTAAT
This sequence comes from Antilocapra americana, assembly GCA_007570785.1. Classification (NCBI taxonomy): domain Eukaryota; kingdom Metazoa; phylum Chordata; class Mammalia; order Artiodactyla; family Antilocapridae; genus Antilocapra; species Antilocapra americana. Next base: position 4,090,433 of record ML661344.1, on the reverse strand, counting down.
AAATGCAGGGTGGTGAGATGTTACAAGAACTGCCCCTTCCCAAGCCTTTTTTGGGGGGATGAACATCAGATGGGTGAAATAGCCTACTATTGGTTCAGATTTCTGCTGTGAAGTTCATATTGTTCAGAAGACATCCAGGTGAGTTGGGAATACAGTGATAGCGTTAGACTTAAGTATATCGTCTATGGCTCCTGGATTTCTGGAATCTAAATTCCCAACTAAAGTTAAATAATATGAGCAAATCTCACACATAAATAGTGCCGAAAGCTGATACAGTGTTGCATGAATAGGGAGTTACTAAAACTGTGCAAACTAATGATAAAAGGGAGGTTAAAAAAGATCAAAGACAGTGAGCGAGTGTGAAGCCTGGCCAGCAGCGCGTGGCTGGTGTGGAGCTCAGGTGTGGACCCACAGCAGGTAGCCCAAGATCAACATTCAGAAAACTAAGATCATGGCATCTGGTCCTATCACTTCATGGCAAATAGATGTGGAAAGAATGGAAATAGTGACAGACTTCATTTTTTTGAGCTCTAAAATCACTGCAGATGGTGACTGCAGCCATGAAATTAAAAGATTCTTGCTCTTTAGAAGAAAAGTTATGACCAACCTACACAGAATATTAAAAAGCAGAGACATTACTTTGCTAACAAAGGTAAGTCTAGTTAAAGCTATGGTTTTTCCAGTAGTCGTGTACGGATGTGAGAGTTAGACGGTGAAGAAAGCTGAGCACCAAAGAATTGATGCTTTTGAACTGTGGTACTAGAGAAGACTCTTGAGAGTCCCTTGGACAGTAAGGAGATCCAACCAGTCCATCCTAAAGGAAATCAGTCCTGAATATTCATTGGAAGGACTGATGGTGAAGCTGAAACTCCAATACTTTGGCCACCTGATGTGAAGAACTGACTCATTTGAAAAGACCTTGATGCTGGAAAAAATTGAGGGTGGGAGGAAAAGGGGATGACAGAGGATGAGATGGTTGGATGGCATCACCGACTCAATAGACACGGGTTTAAATCAACTCCAGGAGGAAAGCCTGGCGTGCTCCAGTCCATGGGGTCAGAAAGAGTCAGACATGACTGAGCGGCTGAACTGAACTGAACTGAACTAAAAAATTTCAGAGGGGGCCGCATGTCAAAATCACTTTATTATTATGAGACTTCTGAAATTTATGAGTGTAGAACATTCAGAGGCAAGGGATGAATTTTCAGATCCTGAGCACTGGGTCCCTTTAAGAATTTGAAGTGTAAAAGCTAATGTTGTATGTCAGACAGAAACTGCTATAAAAATGATAAGATAATCTGTAGATAAGAAAACAAAGAAAAATCTTCTATTTGAGTACAGCCAGGTAATCTACAAAACTAGTCCAAATTTTTAAAATCATAATTTGATACATGGATAAGAAAAGGGCATGAATCTAACAAAATACTTGATTGGTTATAAAAGCTGATGTAGTTGTTAGCTGCCCAAACCACTCAGTTCAGTTCAGTTCAGTCACTCAGTCGTGTCCAACTTTTTGCGACCCCGTGAACCACAGCATGCCAGGCCTTCCTGTCCATCACCAATTCCCAAAGTCTACCCAAATCCATGTCCATCGAGTCGGTAATGCCATCCAGCCATCTCATCCTCTGTCATCCCCTTCTCCTCCTGCCCCTAATCTTTCCCAGCATCAGGGTGTTTTCCAATGAGTCAACTCTTCGCATGAGGTGGCCAAAGTATTGGAGTTTCAGCTTCAACTTCCAATGAACAGCCAGGAGTGATCTCCCTTAGGATGGACTGACTGGATCTCCTTGCAGTCCAAGGGATTCTTAAGAGTCTTCTTCAACACCACAGTTCAAAAGCATCAAGTTTTTGGCACTCAGCTTTCTTTACCATCCAACTCTCACATGCATACATGACCACTGGAAAAACCATAGCCTTGACTAGATGGACCTTATTTTTTGCAAAGTAACATCTCCGCTATTAAATATGCTGTCTAGGTTGGTCATAACTTTCCTTCCAAGGAGTAAGCATCTTTTACTTTCATGGCTGCAGTCACCATCTGCAGTGATTTTGGAGCCCAGAAAAATAAAGTCAGCCACTGTTTCTACTCTTTCCCCATCTATTTCCCATGAAGTGATGGAACCAGATGCCATGATCTTAGTTTTCTGAATGTTGAGCTTTAAGTCAACTTTTTCACTCTCCTCCTTCACTTTCATCAAGAGGCTTTTTAGTTCCTCTTCACTTTCTGCCATAAGGGTGGTGTCATCTGCATATCTGAGGTTATTGATATTTCTCCCAGCAATCTGGATTCCAGCTTGTGCTTCATCCAGCCTGGCATTTCTTATGATGTACTCTGCATAGAAGTTAAATAAGCAGGTTGACAATATGCAGCCCTGACGTACTCTTTTTTGTATTTGGAGCCAGTCTGTTGTTCCATGTCCAGTTCTAACTGTTGCTTCCTGACCTGCATATAGGTTTCTCAAGAGACAGGTCAGGTGGTCTGGTATTCCCATCTCTTTCAAAATTTTCCACAGTTTATTGTGATCCACACAGTCAGAGGCTCTGGCATAGTCAATAAAGCAGAAATAGATGTTTTTCTGGAGCTTTCTTGCTTTTTCAATGATCCATCGAATGTTGGCAATTTGATCTCTGGTTCCTCTGCTTTTTCTAAAACCAGCTTGAACATCTGGAAGTTCACAGTTCACATATTGCTGAAGCCTGGCTTGGAGAATTTTGAGCATCCCTTTACTAGCGTGTGAGATGAGTGCAATTGTGTGGTAGTTTGATTCTTTGGCATTGCCTTTCTTTGGGATTGGAATGAAAACTGACCTTTCCCAGTCCTGTGACCACTGCTGAGTTTTCCAAATTTGCTGGCATATTAAGTGTAGCACTTTCACAGCATCATCTTTCCGGATTTGAAATAGCTCAACTGGAATTTCATCACCTCCACTAGCTTTGTTCGTAGTGATGCTTCCTAAGGCCCACTTAATTTCACATTCCAGGATGTCTGGCTCTAGGTGAGTAATCTCACCATCGTGATTATCTGGGTCGTGAAAATCTTTTTTGTGCAGTTCTTCTGTGTATTCTTGCCACCTCTTCTTAATATCCTCTGCTGCTGCCCAAACCACTAGAGAGGGCAATATACCACAGGAACAAGGCCAGATATTCAGAACCATGGCACGAGCGCCATCTAGCGACAAACCTGGCACATTACAATTCTGTAGGCTAATTGAAGAGAACTCTTGAGTGTCTTAATGGGCTTCCCAGGTGGCTCAGAGATAAAGAATCTGCCTGCCAATGCAGGAGGCTGGGGTTCGATTCCTGGGTCAGGGAGATACCCATTTCCTGGAAGGAAATGGCAACCCACTCCAGTATTCTTGTCTGGAAGATTCCATGGACAGAGGAGCCTGGCAGGCTATAGTCCATGGGGTCTCGGACACAGCAGCAACTAAACAATAACTCTGTGTGTCTTAATGGAGCATGGGTCTGTTCTCAACTGTATGACTGTGTGGATCACAATAAACTGTGGAAAATTCTGAAAGAGATTGAATACCAGACCATCTGACCTGCCTCTTGAGAAACCTGTATGCAGGTCAGGAAGCAACAGTTAGAACTGGACATGGAACAACAGACTGGTTCCAAATACAAAAAGGAGTACATCAAGGCTGTATATTGTCACTCTACTTATTTAACTTGTATACAGAGTACATCATGAGAAATGCTGGCTTGGAGGAAGCACAAGCTGGAATCCAGATTGCTGGGAGAAATATCAATAACCTCAGATATGCAGATGACACCACCCTTATGGGAGAAAGTGAAGAGGAACTAAAGAGCCTCTTGATGAAAGTGAAAGAGGAAAGTGAAAAGGTTGGCTTAAAGCTCAACATTCAGAAAACTAATATCATGGCATCTGGTTCCATCACTTCATGGCAGATAGATGGGGAAACAGTGGGAACAGTGTCAGACTTCATTTTGGGGGGCTCAAAATCACTGCAGATGGTGATTGCAGCAATGAAATTAAAAGACGCTTACTCCTTGGAAGGAAAGTTATGACCAACCTAGACAGCATATTAAAAAGCAGACATTACTTTGCCAACAAAGATCTGTCTAGTCAAGGCTATGGTTTTTCCAGTGGTCATGTATGGATGTGAGAGGTGGACAGTGAAGAAAGGTGAGTACTGAAGAATTGATACTTTTGAACTGTGGTGTTGGAGAAGCCTCTTGAGAGTCCCTTGGACTGCAAGGAGATCCAACCAGTCCATCCAAAAGGAGATCAGTCCTGGGTGTTCATTGGAAGGACTGATGTTGAAGCTGAAACTCCAATACTTTGGCCACCTCATGCGAAGAGCTGACTCATTTGAAAAGACCCTGATGCTGGCAAAGATTGAAGGCAGGAGGAGAAGGGGTCAACAGGATTTGATGGCTGGATGGCATCACCGACTCAATGGATACGGATTTGGGTGGACTCTGGGGGTTGGTGATGGACAGGCAGGCCTGGTGTGCTTCGATTCATGGGGTCGCAAAGAATCGGACACGACTGAGCGACTGAACTGAACTGAAGTGCTCTCAACCAAGAAATACTTTTCTAGAAAGCAAAAATGCTTCTTCCTACTGCTACCCTCTAGGTTTTATCAGTTTCACCTTTCTCTGTTTCCTATCTACAAGCAGAATTTTACTTGTACTTTTTTTGTAACATTGATTTTAGGCTGTCTTAAAGAAACAGACTATGCTGTATAATATACTACTGTAGTTAAGAGTACAGCTTTTGTAGCCAGCCGGCCTTTGGTTTGCTTCTCAGATGTGCTATTATGAACTATGAGACTTCTGGCAACCACTCTATGCCTCTCATAACATGTGGTGAGATTTAAATGAGTTATTATGTATGTACCACTCTTAAAGCAGTGCCTGGCACATAAAAGCACTTTTGCTATTCAGTTATAGTTACTCTCATTAGTAGTGGGCATCATCATTATTATAATTAAAGAATCGCAAGTCTGTCTTTCCAGCTGGTGAGAACTTCTTTAAGATAGTCATTTCCACCCCATTAAAATCAAGAAGACTAATATTTACATTGTACTTCACAGTTTACAAAGCATTTTCACGTGTCTTATTTCGTGTGGTAAGGGAATGTTCTTGACCCTAGGGAATGGTGCAAGCGCTGATCTTGTTGGTCAAGCCTGAATCCTCCCTCTCCCTCATCCCACAGTCAACCACCACCATCTGTGGATCCTAACTGGCAAATGTTTATTAATTGCCCACTAGATCTGTTCTAACATCAATCTCATCCTTTATCATGTAAATTACCAAAGGCCCTCCCATTTGGCTCTTGGAAATAGCTTTAGGCTTTGTCCACCCTCCAAACTGTTCTTTGGATTGCAATCAGAGTTATCTTTCCAAAACTTCTGTCTGATTATGTATTTTCATGCTTAAAAGCCTTTAGTAGCTCCAGGCTGCTTGCCTGAAGCATAAATGCTAAGTCTTCACACAGGCCCTTCCTGGTGAGGGTCCTGCTTACTTCTCTAGCTTGTCTCACCACTTCCTTATCCTTTCACATTCTTTGCCTGAGCCACACTGAGCTGTGGTTCCCCAAAACATTCTTGAGGACTAGAGTTAGTGAGCGCATGGCCTTTCTTCCTGCACACCCTTCTGCTAATTCCTCTAGCTTAGCTGTAACTCTTCAAAGCAGGCCTCTTGCTTTGCCAGGCCAGACCTCTCAAAGTCCTGGCCACCCCTACCTACCATTGCCCTTTTCTGAAGGTATTACAACTGCCTATTGACTTGGCTCAGTCAGTAAAGAATCTGCCTGCAATGCGGCAGATCCAGGTTTGATCCCTGGGTGGGGAAGATTCCCTGGAAGAGGGCATGGCAACCCACTCCAGTATTCTTGCCTGGAGAATCCCATGGACAGAGGAGCCTGGTACAGTCCATGGACTGGCAAAGAGTAGGACACGACTGAGTGACTAACTACAGCACACTGACTTACTAATATTTTAGCTCCCTTGAAGACACAGAAGATGTCTCATTTGCTTGCAAGGTGTCTAAATGTAAGCAAATTTTTGTTCAAAGAAAGAATGGATATAATTTTTGTAATAGCTGGAAAGGTAGGCAGAGCAGAGATTTGTATTATTTTTATTTTTCATCATTATTTAGTCTGTTTATGTACTGAATATCCATATGGTTTAGTCATCTAGATTCCCTGAATTTGAGTTGTGTTTCCTTGTTTCCTGGGCAAATTACTTAACCTCTCTGTGCTCCCGTGTCCTCCTCTCTAAGACAAGACAGTTATAGTACCAAGCAGTTATAGTCTTGCTGCTGCTGCTGCTGCTAAGGCGCTTCAGTCGTGTCCGACCCTGTGCGACCCCATAGACGGCAGCCCACCAGGCTCCCCCGTCCCTGGGATTCTCCAGGCAAGAACACTGGAGTGGGCTGCCAGTTCCTTCTCCAATGAATGAACATGAAAAGTGAAAGTGCAGTCACTCAGTCGTGTCTGACTCTTCGTGACCCCATGGACTGCAGCCCGCCAGGCTCCTCCGTCCATGAGATTTTCCAGGCAAGAGGACTGGAGTGGGGTGCCATTGCCTTCTCCGTATGATAGTACTATGATACTATAATATTCATGCATTAAGCGGAATAAATGAGTTAAAATATGTAAATACTTTGAATGTGTGCTAGCAGGTATAATGGTATAATGGCTCTAACTCAAGTCTTAGATACCACATTGTACTTTTTTGGTAGCCCATCAATAAACAGGTCTTGAATTTAAGTGGGCTGTTATTTCTACTTTTCCTCTTGGTTTTCAGATTTCATTTCCTGTGACTGTTCTCTCTTGAGATCACTTCTCACATCAACAAACAGTAGCTTTAAAAACCTGGCTGTATAAGACTGCAAATAGGATGACTAAATAAAAGGCACAGGAATCTTCCTTCCCTGTGGCCTTACTGGTGGATAATCAAAAGTTGGTCCTGCCCAGGCTGGTTCTTCCAAAGTTTGGGACAATATAACTGGCCTCCCCAGTTCCTAGTACTTTATGTTCCCTTAGGGAAATCTGTACCTTGGAATATAGATGTACTCCATTAAAGGGGACTACAACACAGGAACTGAACAGAGACCAATAAATTATTGCCACATCTAGGAAGGCATGGGGAATTTCCTTTTGGGATCCAATGGTCATCTAGTTCTCTTTACTAAACTCTTATTTCGATCTCTCTTTTGTTGTTGTATGTTAAAGCCACTTTTAATTTTCCATTCACATTTTTACTTAGTATCTGTTCATTCATTCTCCCTGCCTATATTTTCCCTCCTCAAAGAGTTCAGATGAAAAGCTGTAAAACGACAGCAGTGTCTCTACTGTTAAGCTGTAATGCCAAGGAATTATGCAGGACGCTCTGCCTCTTATGTAAACTCATGACTGTTCTGCACTGGATATGAGGACTCCTGTGTGGGGAACACGCTGCAGCCCTCACCCCACAGCCTTCGTGTGAAGATTCCAGCTCTATTTTTGTCCTTCTTTCTCTTGACTTTGTGAATAGAAGGCAGGAGAAGCAGCAAGAGGTTCAGGAACTGTGGTTGCTCCATTTATGTCAAGTCATCCTGAAGAGCAATAGTTGGGTCAAATAGCTTTGAGAGCATGACTTCAGTTTAGCTCAACATACCCATGTAAATCTGCCTAAAATACAGGAGACCCGGGTTTGACCCCTGGATTGGGAAGATTTCCTGGAGGAGGAAATGGCAATCCACTCCAGTGTTCTTGCCTGAAGAATTCCATGGACAGAGGAGCCTGGTGGGCTATGGTCCACGGGGTCACAAACAGCTGGACATGACTGAAGTGATTTAGCACACACCTGGGTAAACCTGGATTTTCCAATACAGTCCTAATAAAATGAAATTCCAGAAGAATCTGGATATTCAAGCCCTACTTCTTGCTGTGTTGAGAAATATAAATTCCTAAACTGACAAATACATGAAAGTTTTACTGTCATGTTGAAATATTTGCAAAACAACATTGGGTGCTATTTTTATTCACTCAAAAATGTTAATATATCTTGTTATCAGTATCTTTGACAGGATGAGATCATGTTGCCAAACGTGTTTTCCTGGGAAGGACTAGTTTTTATTTTGAAAGTGTGCCCTATATTTTAAAGTTTTTTTTTTTTTTTTTCAAGTGAGAATGATACTAGTTATCTTGCATATATAATTCTTACCTGTCTAAATCTAAAATTGACAACACTATATAGGTTCTAAAGCTAGGGGAAATTTTTGCTGGTTGATAAAATTGAAAAGAGGCTAACCATTAATATTAGGGACCCTGGATGCAGAGTCATTCAGAACTAGGTGTCTGTTTCTACAGCTCTAGACTGAGTTGAACTGTAATCTTTAAGATCTCTTCAAGTTCAAGATTTCTATAATCTGTTGATTGTAAGTAAGGAATGGGTGGAGTTTAATTTGAAATTTGGTTAGAATCTGCTGGGAAGCCTCTGAGTAACCCGGAGACATATCAAGCTGTTTGTCACGAGTCTAGGGGGGCCACGAGCTGCTGTCCAAAGTTAGTCTTTCTCCCATGAAACACTGTGAATGAAGCTCTAATCAGCTCCAGCTTGCCGCATCTTCTGTCCAGGGAGGAGAGAGGTGAAAGGTGCTTGTTATGGCAGAAGAGAGAATTCCAGGTAGGTTCACTGTCAAAGTCCCCATCTGAGCCTTGGTCAGAAACTTCAGGCTACGTGACCTACAGCAAAGAGGTTACCTCTACCCTGCATTCACGTTTTCTACCTCTTAGTAGAGAGTCTACTTTGCAGCTTGAAGAGCATAGGGAGAGTCCCAAAGTTTTGCCTGTAGTCTGTCTTACCTACATGGAGGGATACTAGCATAGCACAGAATCACATGGGAGGTTTCTCAACTTCTCGGAATCTCTGTTTCATCCTCTATAGAGGAGAGATAATAATGCCGCCCACCTGACAGAGCTGTTGCAAAGATTAAAGAGGATAACATATGTAAATAAACAGGGCTCTATGGTATGCACTCACTGAATGCTTCCTTCCACACAGCACCAGAGTTCCTCTTTCTTATGTAACCGTAACCTTCCTGAAAACATGCAACTTTTTGGAGAATAGCATTTATTTTTTAACTTCTCTGTGATTTTCCCACTATTCTGTTCATCTTTTACTCCCAGAGCCTGGTACACTGCCTGGAACAAAGGTGAGCTTCAGTAGAGAAAGTGAAAGTAAAAGTTGCTCAGTCGTGTCTGACTCTTTGCGACCCCATGGACTGTACAGTCCATGGAATTCTCCAGTCCAGGACACTGGAGTGGGTAGTCTTTCCCTTCTCCAGGGAATCTTCCCAACCCAGGGATAGAACCCAGGTCTCCCTCATTGCAGGCAGATTCTTTAGCAGCTGAGCCACAAGGGAAACCCTGAGCTTCAGTAAATATGAGCCAAATGAGTTTTGGTCTACCAATGATTGAGATGTTTGAGGGCAGGAGTGCTTCTATTAAGGGCTTCCTAGGTGGCTTAATGGTAAAGAATCCGCCTGCCAATGCAGAAGATGCAGGAGATTTGGGTTCTATTCCTGGGTCAGGAAAATCCCCTGGAGGAGGAAATGGCAACCCACTCCAGTATTCTTGCTTGGAGAATTCCATGGGTAGAAGGGCCTGGTAGGCTATAGTCGATATGATCACAAAGAGTCAGACACAACTGAGCGACTGAGCACGTGCTTCTATTAAAATTAGCCAGTAGAAGTGCCCTGCAGCATATTTTCTTATTGGTACGTTTAAAATGCCCTGTGCCCCTTTCACAAAAGGGTGACCCTTTTTAGCTTCCTTTCCAACAACTGAGGAGAGCCCAGTGGAATTTTCCAGTCTGGAGACTTAAGGGAGCGACTGATATTTTTATAACATATGATATTAAAAACAACTGTACATGTGCCCAGAAACCTTTTAAGGCTCACATTCCATCATCCAATTTTATTTGGTTTCAGAAACTTAATAAACAAGTAACACAACCCTGTCATTGTTCTTTAAATAAAAATTAGAGATCTCCAGTTAATAGCAGCAAAACAGAAACATCAGCCATGCTTAATGGTGGAAGTGTGTCCTGTCTCACCCAGGAGCCAGGCAATGAGTGGTATTGTGTCAAGGTTCCAGAGAAGGGACACAGACGTGTGACTAGATGACAACTTAATAAATGTTACCCAGCAAAGGCCACTCCGAGAAGCTGCATGTCACCAACCACCGTTTTCCTTCTCTGCTATAGCCTGATGTAAACTGCGCATGCCTTGCAAAGTTACATTGTGGTTTGCAAAAAAAGTGTTAAGGTTCTCCTGCCATAAATGATTCAGCAGTTCAGGAAATGAACTGAATAAAATTTCTTTTTTTTTTAAAGTAATGAACTTCAGCGAGAGAGGGGAGAGGGAAAAGAGATACTTAGGGAGTTTGGGTACAAGGTGCTATATTTAAAATGGGTAACTAACAAGGTCCTACTGTTTAGCACAGGAAACTGCTCGATATTATGTGGCATCCTGGATGGGAGGGAGATTCGGGGAAGAATGGATCATGTATATATATGACTGAGTCCCTTTGCTGTCCACCTGAAACTATCACAACAGTGTTGATTGGCTATACTCCAATATACAATCAAAAGCTTAACGAAGGATCAATGACAGAAGCAAAATAAACACTCTTGTGGACCCTAGCTATACATTTCTCACTCAAGAGAGCATATATGCCCTTAGGTGCTTATGGTTGTCAACTCTGCTCCTGCTCGCTTTTTTCCTCCCTCTTCCCTTGTGTTAAAAGGCAACAGCGTGGCTCCTCTGATGTGTTAAAGGTGAGGCAAGTGTGAGACAGGGGGCCAGACAGCCCATACTTACTGCTCACTTGGAAGTGACGAGTTTCTCGACATTGCCTTTGGTGACAAGTCATAGTCGCTGTCTGATCTGTACAGAAAGGACTCTCTGCGCTGGCTGTGCCCGGGAAAGGTGGCATGAAGAACCAGCCCAGAAGAAGAGCTGGCCTGGGGGTCCAGGGGGCTCCGACCTGGGGAAGGGCCATTTTCCACATCAAAGCTTAAAGAGAAAGAAAAACACCAGGTCACATGAGAACAGGAGGAACCTGCCCTACGTACACGTAGAACCACGCGAGCCAGGCATCTTACATAGCGTTTCACAGGTCACGGAGGGGTGCCGTCTCCAAACAGCCCTGAGTTGCCTTCATTCTTATTCTCCTTTATATAAAAAGTCATCTAATCCTCTATTTTATATAAAGGGAACAGTCCACAGAAGTTTAGTCATTAGCAAAGAGTGGAGCCAGGAGTTGATCCCCAGAGCAAAGTCCATGGCCTTTGAGCGGCATCAGTAACTTTGACAAATTCTTAAAATGAACTGGTGACAGTACGCAACTCCAGATACAGCATCTAACACAGCTCTAAGTGCCAGACACTCCCTATCACTTAAATGAGTCTTCTTAGCTGGGAGACTTCTTCCTGCCATAAATAAATATCACAGTCTCATTAAAGACACAAGTGCATATTTCTGAATGTTTTTAGGGACAAAGCGCTATCCTGAAAGCATCCACTGGCTGATTAAGCGGGAGGCCGGTCTTTGACTTACCATTCATACTCAAGTTTAAGCACAGAAAGTGACTTAATTAATCTAATAATGCCAAATAGGCCTTCAGGGCAGCAGAGCTTGCTCTCTGGAGGAAGGAGGAGGCGGCTATTGACTCAAGCGGAAGAGTGCCGTTGAGATTTCTGGTCAGTCTCCCTCACTCTGGAATGGTACCCTCAAGTCCATATTTATTTGAACCAATTCTGAGCAATGACCACACAGGCGGAAGCGGTAGACATTTTGTCTATTTCCTCTCTCCCGGTCCTGGTATTACCTTAGGTACTCTGTCTTTCCCATGCTTTCCACCATCCTCTATATATTTTTCGGGCATGCACAACCTCAGATTGGCAGTAACCCTCTTGCCTGGCATTTCTCTAGACCACTCACTGTTCTCCAGCTAAAGCTTTGCAGAAAGGTGTTGGAGAAGTGACAGGATGCTCTCTTTTCCAGGCCTCAGTAGTGGGCTTACTTCATACTTCATACTCATCCAGCTGCCATGATTTATTTCTACATTTGTGATTCTTTCTGTTCACTGGTTCTTACAGCCTATGCTCTTACGGTGGATGTTTCTAGTTTACAGATGGCTTTCTCATTTATTATTTCATTTACAATCCTTATCATGACCCTGTGGCCTCCACAACATGATTCCACTCCTCATTTGAGGAAGCTGAGGCTTTGAGAGATTTTAAATGCCTGCATGAAGACACAGGCCAGTAAATGTGCGAGGAGAATTGGAAGATCCAAGTTTTCCAACTCAGTCTCCTACAACCTCAGACCTCTGTAATCACAGAGCTCCTGAATGGCTTTCTGGGTAGACTGAAATTTCCTTTCAGTCTCTATATTCAGGCAAAAGTTGTGCTTGGTATGTAGAGAGTCAGTCGGATTATGAGCAACCCTGGCCATTTTCTGGAGTGAAGGCAGGGGAGGCAGAAAATTATGCTGAAGCTGTAGGTTTCACTGAAACAGGGAAAGAAGAAAGGAGAGAATCTGGGGTTATAATGCTTCCCCAGAGACCATTCTGAGAAGCTGCTTTTAGCTAACCCGCAGACTCTAGGTGTCTGATAAGAAGCAGCGAGTGAGAATCTCCCATGAAGAGGACAAGAAAGAGCCATAACAATCCAATATATGTATTTGGGCTTTCATGGAACTGCAGATGGATTTTCACAGCAGGCTCATGGTCGGGGAGGGGACGGCCTTTCAGACTCTGCAGGCAAGCAGGCAGGTGGGCAATCACGCACACGTTTCAGCCTGTTTGCCAGCCTGCCCGGAGGTAAAGCTCTGTTGTAAGGCAAATATATTGCAGCAAGTGAAAATATAATGTAAGCTGACTTACAAATTTCCCTTGGGTGAGATCTATACTAGTCGTTGAGCAAAAGAAAGAGCTCCTTTGTGGATAAGGATGTCTTTGTGCCACCTGGAGCCTGTAGTACGACTAGGTCTCGACGTCGGCTCTGAACTCTTCTTTAAGACAAAGAGGGCAGGCTCCTAATAGGTAAAGATGGGACTGCAGAAAGCTTAAGAGTGGGCATAAGCTTTGAACTTTTGTGAGTAACCACGCGGTAATTCATTTGGTCTCTGTCTATATATCCTTAATGGGTATTAAAACACTGAAATACTTTGGTAACAGCTGGCATCCAGCCCCTGCCCCCAGACCCTCCAGGAGCTGCCGGACCTCCTGGTTATCCAGGAACTAAAGGGTTGATGTCTGGAATAGCAGGGGGCCTCCAGCTTCAGCACGGTGGCCTGTGTCCATTTAACTGGTCAGTGTCCATGTGGTACTAGTCATTAAATATTCTGAATGTCACTTCTGTGTATATCTGTGCTAAACTCTTAGAAGAGCTGCCGAGTGGCTATGCCCACCACACTCTCAGAACTTTTTCCATTGAGGGTTTCCATCAAGGCTCAGTCTGCCCTCTTTCCTGCTGCAGGCATTCCTAGTGGGAAGAAAGTAAGTCCACAAGTATTACCTTTTAAGTAGATGTCACAAAGCATGTGACCCCCAGTTTGTATCCAGGAGGTTTGGTCCTGCCAGGTGAGCGGGGACTAGACCCAGACCCTGAAACTCTCTCCCTGCTGCGTCCCTTTGTTTTCTTTTTTCTTTCTTCTTTACCCTGCCTAAATTCATAGGAGAGCTTGCCAGAATTCAGAAGCCAAAGAAGAATTCCCTGGGGGCAAAGAAGCAGTTTCAGGGAGACAAATGGCCTTTCATATTCCCTGGGGCATGTTTCAAAGCAACCAACACAGATGTACAACTAAGGAACAAACATGAATCACCAGCCAGACACCGGCCCCAGTCACAGCAAAATTAGCAGACAGACATCACAATGCATCCCACAGATCCAGGGTGGGAAGAGGGGTGTGGGCAAGGGTAAGACGCGGGACAGACTTAACAAGCAAAACAAATACACCACACAAACTGAAATACAACTGGGGGAAAGTGAATCTGAAATATCAGAAACACATGTACAAAAGGGTAATTATTTATTTAGGGGTTTTTGCCTCTGCCTTAATTAGGACCCATATTTCACCTTTGCGTGCGTGCTAAGTCACTTCAGTCATGTCTAACTCTTTTTTTTTTTTTTATTTTTATTTTTCATGTCTAACTCTTTGTGATCCTATGGACTGTAGCCCACCAGGCTCCTCTGTCCATGGGATTCTCCAGGCAAGAATACTAGAGTGGATTGCCAGGCCCTCCTCGAGAGGATCTACCCGACCCAGGGATCGAACCTGCATCTCTTACATCTCCTGCATTAGCAGGCAGGTTCTTTACCACTGGCGTCACCAGGGAAGCCATATTTCACCTTTAGGTTGCATTATATTAAAAAATATTATCATAAAAATAACTAAGGATGTGATTAAAATGTAAACAACAGAGAAAAAACATTAGCAGTTTAATATTTTCTTTCTGAGTATTAATCTTTTTCCTGCAGGCTTAAATCATGATTTTTATTGCAAGTTTTTTTTTTCTTTTCACATACTGCACAGTTTCTAGATTCATCATTTTCCATGCCTATGGAATTTAATGGTTCACCCAGAAGTTGTTCCAAACCTCCTGAGCCATTTTCCCTATTGTAGGCCATTAATTTACAATTTTAAATAACATGATCATTAATATCTTTGAGCTTACAAGTACTTCAGTATTTGTATGAGTTCACTGAGAAGTTTCAGATAGATTGAGAAGATGTCATGGACAGGCTTCTGAATATTTGATGGTACCTGCCCATATCCAGCACATGGACTGAAACAGTATGAAAAGCAGGCTTTTCCCAAGGATCGGAAACAAGCTCCCCACCACCAGTCCTGCCCTCTGACGTCCAGGATTCTGTATGCTGCCGTCCCGTGTGATTCTGCATGCTTTGGCAGATCACCCTGGACTCAATCAATCACTTGTTATCTAAGACCAATATTTTAACAACTTTTTCCTGCTTTGATTCTAGAGGTCTCAGCTTCCCAAAGCAGTGGTGGTAGTGGGTGATGCTGCGTGTGGGAGGTGGTGCTCCCCATAACTGGAATGCCCTTTTCCCCACTGTTTCCAATAAGTCATGACTTCAAATTCAGCTCATATCACCTCCTCCAGTAAATATTTTCTAACATTGCAGCTACCAGTTCGATCTAGATACATACTCCTTCTCTGTGCTCCACTAGATGCCTTTATAGCAATACATGATCACAATACTAGTGATCTCTATTTAATTCTCCCTTTACTTAACCATCCTCTTATCTAGCTGCTCTCTGATAGATTCTTAACCCCAAAAGAGAAGGAACCCAATATCACTCACTTTTGTATCCCAGGCATCTGGATTTGTTTTTGTTTACTTGCTAAAACGTGTCCAACACTCAGCAACCCCATGGACATATTTCACCAGGCTGCTCTGTCCATAGGATTTTCCAGGCAAGAATACTGGAATGGGTTTCCATTTCCTTCTCCAGGGGATCTGCCTGACCCAGGAACTGAACCCATGTCTCCTGCATTGACAGGCGGATTCTTTTGCACTCATCTCACATGCTAGCAAAGTAATGCTCAAAATTCTCCAAGCAAGGCTTCAACAGTACAGGAACCAAGAACTTCCAGATGTTCAAGCTGAATTTAGAAAAGGCAGAGGAACCAGAAATCAAATTGCCAACATCTGTTGGGTCATAGAAAAAGCAAAAGAGTTCCAGAAAAATGTCTACTTCTGCTTTATTGACTATGCCAAAGCCTTTGACTGTGTGGATCTCAACAAACTGGAAAATTCTTACAGAGATGGGAATACCAGACCATCTTACCTGCCTCCTGAGAAATCTCTATGCAGGTCAGGAAGCTACAGTTAGAACTGGACATGGAACAACAGACTGGTTCCAAATTGAGAAAGGAATATGTCAAGGCTGTATGTTGTCACCCTGTTTATTTAACTTATATGCAGATTATATCATGTGAAATGCTGGGCACAAACTGGAATCAAGATTGCTGGGAGAAACATCAATAACGTCAGATATGCAGATGACACCACCCTTATGGCAGAAAGCAAAGAGGAACTAAAGAGCCTCTTGATGATAGTGAAAGAGGAGACTGAAAAAGCTGGCTGAAAACTCACCATTCAGAAAACTAAGATCATGGCATCTGGTTCCATCACTTCCTGGCAGATAGATGGGGAAACAATGGAAATAGTGGCAGACTTTATTTTTGGAGGGGCTCCAAAATCACTGCATATGGTGACAGCAGCCACGAGATTAAAAGATGCTTGCTCCTTGGAAGAAAAGCTACGACCAACCTAGAAAGCATATTAAAAAGCAGAGACATTACTTTTGACAAAGGTCTGTCTAGTCAAAGTTATGGTTTTTCCAAGAGTCATGTATGGATGTGAGAGTTGGAGCATAAAGAAAGCTGAGCGCCGAAGAATTGCTGCTTTTGAACTGTTGTGTTTGAGAAGACTCTTGAGAGTCCCTTGGACTGCAAGGAGATCAAACCCGTCAATCTTAGAGGAAATGAGTCCTGAATATTCACTGAAAGGACTGATGCTGGAGCAGAAGCTCCAATACTTTGGTCACCTGATGAGAAGAACTGACTCACTGGAGAAGACCCTGATAATGGGAAAGACTTGAGGCAGGAGGAGAAGGGGATGACAGAGGATGAGATGGTTGGATGGCATTACCGACTCGATGGACATGAGTTTGAGCAAGCTCCGGGAGTTGGTGATGGACAGGGAAACCTGATGTGTTGCAATCCAAGGGGTCGCAAAGAGACAGACACGACTGAGCGAGTGAACTGAGCCAAGGCATCTGGATTAGAGCCTTATAAATAGTAGGTCTTTAAAAATCCTGGCTGAACCAACGAAAGAATACTGCAATTCACAGTGAACTGTTTCTCACGCACCTTCCCTCTTCCTGCCTCCCTACCCTCAATCTCAATTCCCACTGGCAGGTGTTTCTGCTGTTTCCTTCAAATGAGTCTATGCAGGTGTGGCATTAACTTATTTGATAAGTTTTGTGAGAGAATGACCTAAAAGTAAAAATTAAAAAAAATAGTAAAAAACACTGTTCTCCATGAACAAAACTAGTTTATAGAGAAAAATCACTGGCTTAGATGTTTGAGACGGTGATATCTTTATGAAAAACTCCCATGATGGTGATCTCTTCATTACAACCCCCATGATGAGAAAAGCCTCCCTATACCAGCTTCTGTCTGCCATCTTCTCATCTCTTTCTTTTTCATAAAAGCAGGAATCTTCTCTGCCCCTCTTTCTCCCCTAATGGATACCATTCCCTAGGTGCTAACAGGGAGCCAGCAGGTGGCAGAAGACAGCTACAGCTTCCCCAGCCTCCAACCGCAGAAGGTGGGGCTGCTTGCCAGTCTCCAAGGGAGAAATAGGACTGAAGCCTTATTCATAAGCCTGGGAGGAAAAATCGGGGATAAAGAACAGAAGCACAAGGTGTACATGAAACCTTTTATTACAACAAGAGAAGCTGTACTTTCAAGAATTCAAGTTAAGCCAGGTGGTTGCAGAATTGCCTGCAATTGTCCCCAGGGTGGTTGTTTCCAAATCCCTAATTACCTGTGCATACCCCAATTTCTGTAACAAAGAGTCTTGAAGCCACATCCTAGGAATCATCTATTTCTGAATCAGAGGAGACTTTTCTTTGACAACTCATTCCTTCCCTAGGTTTTTCATCGAATTTTCACAACTCTGGGCTGATTTTCCTACCCTCATTTCCAAAAGGAGAAAATAGAAGTCTCTAAACTGTAAAACTTCATTTGAAAAATTACCAAATGTGGCCTCTTTTAATTACATCCTGCCAACTGCACTCAGGGCCCTCTTCTACGTGTCCCTACAGACCCTTTCTGATCCCAGAGTCTACCACGCTGGATTGGATTCCTCTGTTTACTTATCTCTCTCACTCCACTAGACTGTGACCTTGAAGCAGGGACTAAGCCTTATTCATTTTGTATTCCGAGGGCTTAGAACTGAGTTTCAGGCCAGAAGGCATCCTACAGACATTTATTGAATGAATACATCTCACCAGTTTTTATCTCTTAACTGACAAAAAGCTATTTCTATCTGCATTAAAGACCTCAGAGGAGTCCCCAGATGGACTCGAGAGGATTCACTTTCCCCAGCCTCCCTGCAGTGTGTCAGGAACTCCACGCCAGGAGTTGCAGCTTTGGAGAACTTTTTTGTGTATCATAATGTGTATGTTTCGCTATTGTGTATGTTTGTATGTGTGTGTTTGGGGGTAGTGGTGTATTCTTGGAAAATGCGGTGTTTCTTTAAAGTTCTGTTGGAAAATATTTCCCTTAGTTATACTCAGAAGCTAACACTTTCTAATGCTTGCTTATCATTTTGATAAAATCTACCATCCCTTATATACTTAGATTAGCTGCCACCTCAATGTGCTATCGGAGAAGGCGATGGCAGCCCACTCCAGTCCTCTTGCCTGGAAAATCCCATGGATGGAGGAGCCTGGTGGGCTGCAGTCCATGGGGTCTTGAAGAGTCGGACACGACTGAGCGACTTCACTTTCACTTTTCACTTTCCTGCCTTGGAGAAGGAACTGGCAGCCCACTCCAGTGTTCTTGCCTGGAGAACCCCAGGGACGGGGGAGCCTGGGGTGGGTGGGCTGACGTCTTTGGGGTCGCACAGGGTCCGACACGACTGAGGCGACTTAGCAGCAGCAGCAGCAGCAATGTGCTACCTGGTCCCTATGGATGGGGAAGCTGCACAGGGGCATGCATTTTGCCCACAGTGACAGTGACCCAGCTTTATAGGGGTTTATAGGGAATTAATTTGCAAGCTACAGTGAGTCCTAATTTGGAACGAAGGACTCAACTGCAAAATCACAGCCAGCACGAGGCAGAGCCCATGTCTCTGCTGAAAGCAGGCAGATCTCTGGCCATAGTTACAGCAGAACATTCCAGTCTTGCCCTAAAAATCCAGTTCCGAATTCTTGACTTCCCTCGCACGGAGTAGGAAAGAGAACTATTATGTTCAACTCATCTGAATTGCAAAAGCAGCTTAGCATGGCTTTCCTTTTCTCCTAGGACCTTTGAAAATTACATCCACTGCAATACTCCAAATCTACCTTCCCCACAGAGAGCAGAGTAGTGCCAAAGAGCCCTGGGATTCTGGAGCCCTGGCTTCCAGTTCCTGCTCTGGGGGAAAATAACGACATGAAACAGGGACTCCCTGCATGCACCCCTACACCCACACCTTAGTCTTTCTCCACTGAAGTGAATGAAGACAAGAATCCATAGAGGATCTTGCAGGTGTGTCTGAGATCAAATATCTTTCATGCATGCTTGCGTGCTCAGTCGCTTCAGTCGTGTCTGACTCTTTGCAACCCTATGGACTGTAGCCTGCTAGGCTCCTCTGTCCATGGGATTCTCCAGGCAAGAATACTGGAGTGGGTTGCCATGCCCTCTTCCAGGGGATCTTCCCAACCCAGGGACTGAACCTGTGTCTCTCATGTCTCCTACACTGGCAGGTGGGTTCTTCACCACTGCTGCTTCTGCTGCAAAGTCGCTTCATTCGTGTCCGACTCTGTGCGACCCCATAGACGGCAGCCCACCAGGCCCTGCTGTCCCTGGGATTCTCCAGGCAAGAATGTTGGAGTGGGTTGCCATTTCCTTCTCCAATGCATGAAAGTGAAAAGTGAAAGTGAAGCCACTCAGTCGTGTCCAACCCATAGCAACCCCATGGACTGTAGCCGACCAGGCTCCTCCGTTCATGGGGTTTTCCAGGCAAGGGTACTGGAGTGGGGTGCCATTGCCTTCTCCATCTTCATCACTAGCGCCACCTAAACATATCTTACAGAGATTTTCAAAACGGAAGAAATATTGATTCTCAAGTATGATTTAATGTGGTTTTATATTGTTGTGATAATTCATTCACTCAACAGATATTTATGAAACAAGGAGTTGTTCGAGACCTGAGAATTCAACAATGTGTAAGACAGACAAGGTCCTTGTGGGGAGGGATGGACAATGAATAAATCAGATGTGATAATTTCAGAGAGTGATACAAGCTATGGCGAGGATAAAGCACGATAGTACGGCAGACATAACATGCTATAGAGAAGCATGTTTCTGGTTTGGGTGTCAGCAGGCCCACTCTACAGTGGCACAGACTGTCTACACTGGGCACCCCATCCACCTCCCTCAGGTGGTGTCCTTTGAGTTGAAACCAGACAGAGGTAGTTACAAACTGCGTCACTGGGTTTTTTCCCAACCTCCGTTTACACACCCTTTTAAACTAAAAACATTGGATCAAATGATATTTGAATTTCAATATGGTGCCATTTAGTAAGATAGAGATAAAATTTTCCTTTTTCCTGGGTTCAGTTAGTTGCTTGTTGTCTCATACAGCTATCTCTGCGTTGATATCTAGCTATTGATGTATCTCTCCACTAGCACTTGCCCAGCAGAATTTTTAGCAATCTCCTCTACCCACAAAGCGCTATAACCTCTTTTTCATATTATTTATCCCATTGCTAAGGGTCATGCCTATCAGAAGTACTTAGCAAATGTCTAATGAATAAACAAAATGAAGGAATGAATGGTTTGAAACCAAGCATCTTATTCTAACTCCTCTTTGACGCCCTCCACAGACTGCACAGTTGTACTTCTCCAACAAAAACACATCAAAGTGGTGTGGGCATGTGCAGTCATCGCCTGCCCTCTGCTGTGATGGCCCTGAAAAGGAGAAGGAGGAGTTTGTTACCAAATACCACCTGCACAGAAGGCGGTAATGCTTTCCATAAGGCACCGAGCCCAGTGTGTTAGTCACTCAGTCGTGTCTGATTCTTTGATACCCTGTGGACTGTAGCCCTCCAGGCTCCTCTGTCCATGGGATTCTCCAGGCAAGAATATTGGAGCAGGTTGTCATTTCCTTCTCCAGGGGATCTTCCTAACCCAGGGATCAAACCTGGGTTTCCTGCATTACAGGGGGACTCTACCATCTGAACCACCAGGGAAACCTAAGAAAAAGGCCAATGATCTTGCTTGTCAATGAGCATCTTCATTCGCTGATGTTGATGGTGTTAGGGATGGAAATGACATGAATATTTTTCTTGATGTTCCTTTGGCTGAGGACTGTGTGTTGCAAGTTCATTTATCTGTTGTTTGAGATCCTTTCTCAGTTAACGTTTCACTAAGGAAATGCGTCAATTAAAAAAGTAATACCATGCCTAATTTTTCTAATGGGATTATAAAATGAGGGTCATTTTAAAATATTTGTTTCAAATGCTTAGGAGCATATTTTAACGATCCTTTAGTAACTTTACACTGTGCTATTCCTATATGATTTGATGCACAAGAAAACTAGCACCAAATACAAACAGACCTACCTCATAACTATAAGAACATTATTTCTAACATGTTTACAAAGTGATCTGCCTGTCTATTTCCAGGTAAAAAGTAATTTTCAGAAATAAAAGTGTTATAAAGTATATGCTCCTCTATGTTTCCTAATTAGGGCTAAAATTCGGCAAACTCACTCTCAAACTTTTATCCACTAACACTTTCCAAGACAGAATAACAGGAAAGGCAGCGATTCTCAGGAAAGGTAGGGGTCTCCCAGATGAGAAGAATTCTCATTCTTCTCTGTGGGAATGTGTTTTGTACATCAACTTTATAAAGCAGGGGTGTGGGAGGGTGGAGACTTACCTTAAGGTTGGGAACTTACTTCTTTCTTTTGCTACCAACCTAGTTGCACTTAGGATGTACAATTTATCTTACCAGCTCAATATTTCTTAGTCTACATTCACTGCTTTTCCTAAAAGATTACTGCAACAGATATTCAAATGGTGTCTTAACAAGATATAAATACTTTCATTTATAAGTTTGGTAGCCCTGCCAGTTATAAACCCAATTATTAATGAAATAAAGCATTTATTAAGAAATACAGTGTCAGCTTCCAGTAGCTTAAAGGCAAGTGAAATCACCTTTGAGAGAAATGAGATTGATTTAGGAAAACCAATTTTTATTCAACCAGTGATGGCTTCAAGAAGCTGTTGCTTTCTTTTATAAATTCTCACATACCCTCTGGAGACCAGTTACCGAATTCTGCTTGAAATCTATAGCTAAAATACTGTAGGTAAATGGTCATTTGGTATGCTTGTATACACTCCAGTAGTGGGGGACACGTTAACCCCATGAGATACTGATTTTTCACTTTTACAAATTGTATTGATTTTATTATTTAAAACTTGGGCCAGAAACCTTGAATTTATTTTAATCTTTAGTCTAGAACTCCTCCATCCACTTAACCTTGTCTTCCTCATTATAGTAAATGGAGCCATCATCTATTCAGCTGAATCATCCATGATTTTACATCTTTCCTCAACTCCCCTTCCTCTTTTTCTGTTGATCGACAAGTCCTATCCTTCCTTCTTCAAAACTGTATTCTGTATCTCTGCTGCTACCACTGTTTCAGGGCATTAAAATCTCTCTTGAACTAGCATAGCCACCCTATGAATCTCCTTGCTTATACCCTCCCTTCATCCTCCAAACCTTTCTCCACACAACAGCAAGAGCAATTCCTTAACGCATACAGCAAATCATGTCATTGCATTTGGCATTAAGTCCAAACTCCTTACCTGGATTACAAACCCCTACATAGTATTGCCCCTGCCCCTGCCACCTCAGTTTAAACCACACTCCCCTCTTCTGCTCAGTATGATTCAGCTTCAAGGACTTCTTTTCTGTTCCAGAAAGATGTCAAATCCTTTCCCACATCAGCAGTTTTGCATGTGTGTTTGTTCACTGGTATATTTTCTTTGCTTTGAACAGTTCCTGGCTTACAGAAAGTGCTGAACAAATATTTGTTGAATGAATGAATAAATGCTGCTCTTTGCTTATTGTCTCCTCCACTCTTTGTATGACTGCCTTCTTCTCATTGTTTAAGCCTTGGATTAAGGCACCTACTAAAAATTCCTTCCCCAACCCATTGTTTCAATACAGCCCCTGTGCATCATAGTACTACTACGATTTTTTTTTCTTTTTGCTACATCTATTTGTCTGCTCATTGCTTTGAATTTGTCTTCCTCTTGCATAAAACTCCAAGCTTCATGAGGATCATTTGTTGTATTTACCAGTGTATTAACTAGTGCCTGGCAATGTGCCTAGGACATATTGTTAGTTCTGGACCAATGTCTATTCAGTAGATTAATGAATAAATAAATGAGTGTGTAAGTATATTAAATACCAACAATCAACTTATTGATTCATAGCAGATCCAACTAATTGCTATTTTAAAAACAATACTTCTTCATTAGGAGAAGGACTCATTTATTGATTTCCTGTCATTGGCATTCGCCCACACGAATCCTTAGGAAGTTCAAATTGAAAATATCAGTTGGCATAAGAGCTTGTTACAGGTTTGAAGCATTTTTTGTGATTATTACTCTGGACTTATTTCAGAAAATGAAACTAGTTCTAAGATCAAATGTCACAAGTCCTTGACCTTTCAGAGAGAACTTCAAGTAGGTGTCGAGGTCTGCGCTGAGGCTGCCTTTCCAGTCCCAAGCTTGTGAAATGTCATCACTTACTGTTTCAAGAACTTTGTATTTCAAAAAATTACATTCTGTTGGGAACAAATCGGCGATATATCTCCTTTTTGGTGGAGGCAGGAGGGTGGAGGGAGTGGCAGTATGGTTTGCTATTAACTCCAGTAATCATAAAATTGGAAATCTCAGCCTCCGGTCTACAGGGCACTTACAGTGCTTACGTCAGTCAACATCTGCCTCCAAATGTTATCGGTCTTGAACACTGCACCTGCAGACAGCCTGGCATTTGAGTTTTAAATGTGTTCTTTTGGAAAGGAGGGAGGGGTGAGAGAAGGAAGATAAGAGAAATAGAGGTAGAAAAATGAGGTCACAGGGTCTTTTCTACTTGACTTCTGCAGTAAAATTAAAAAGGTGACCCTTTTTTTTCTTACAGACACAGTGTGTATGCCTGGCTACGTGTTATGTGTTTGGGAGACATTAACTCATTTCATTGCTATAATCACTCTATGGGGAAGATATTAACATGATTCTGTGGATGTGAAAACTGAAGTTCAAAGGGTTTAAATACTTTGCTGAGGACCACTCAGATACTGAATGGTGGATCTTGAATTTAAACTCAGTTTGACTGGAACCATTAACAAATTCAATCAACTCACTCCTATCAGTAAATATCTGCTCAGTCTCTCCTCTTGTAACCATCAGTAAATCTCCATGATTATATGTGAAGACAAGTCTTCTGTTCTGAAATCCACCCTTCTTCCCTATTCAAAGACTGTGTTGCTTTATTTGCTCCTGCATCATTTTCCATTTTGCATATCAGCAAATAATCAAATTTTAAAGATTTATATCTAAGCACAATAAAAAATCCACAATAAAAAATAACAAAAAGACTTCCACCAGATAAATAAAATTTGAAAGAATTCATCATCAGCAGACTTGAAGTATGAGAAATAGTAAAGAAAATCCTGCAGGCAGAAGGAAAATAACAGATGAAACTGAATCTACACAAAAAAATGAAGGGTTTTTTTTGCTTCTTATTAAAATATCTGAAAAATATAATTGGAGAGCCAAAAATAATAACATATTTGATATTTATGACACATATAGAAGTAAGCCATATAGGGAAGCCCTAAAGTAACCATTAATTTTTCTTTTTCTTTTTTTTTAATGAAGCGCTATACCTAAGGAAATAAAGTGGAAGCACAAAATACTTAATTATCCAAAACAGAGCAACTGCTATTGTTGAGTTACTCAGTCATGTCCAGCTCTTTGCAGCCCCATGGACTGCAGCACGCCAGCCTTCCCTGTCCTTCTCTATCTTCCAGAGAAGGAGCAGAGAACAAGGCAGATCAGGGAAGGAGCAAAAAATGTATACAACGTACAGGTAAGACAAACAGAAAATAAATATCAACATGGCAATTTTAAATCTGACCATATTAACAGTCTCTTTAAATGTAAGTGGTCTTAACACCATAATTGAAAGGCAGACATTTTCAAAATGGATAAAAGAGCATGACTCAACTGTATGCTGCCTGTAAGAAGTCACTTGAAATACAGAGACACAAATAAATTAAAGGGGAAATAATGGAAAAAGCTATATCATGATAACACGAATCAAAAGAAAGCTAGAATGGCCATATTAAAAGAACAAATAGATTTCAGAGCAGAGACTACTAACTGGATAAAGGGGGCCTTGCACAATGATAAAGGAGACAATCTGTGAAGAGGATCTAACAATTCCAACAACTGTTGTTAAATAAATAAATAATAAAAACTGAAAACTGTAAAAAAACCAAAAAACAAAAACACTGTTGTGCCTAACAACATTACTTCAAAAATACATTAAGCAAAAACGGACAAGTAAAGCAATTTACAAGCATAACCTCAATAACTGATAGGTCAAATAGAAGCCCCCCAAATATACAGAAGATTCAAAAAGCACTATCAATGTGACCCAGTCGATTGATAGAAAGTGACCCTCAGCAGCAACTGAAAACACATTCTCTTCAAATGTACATGGACAGTTACCAAGGTAGGTGATATTCTAGGCCATTAAACAAGCGCAGAAGGCTTTTAAGAATTCAAGCATACAAACTATGCCCTTTGATCAGAGGGAAATTAAATCAGAAATCACACCAGAACGCTAATAAAGTTCCATGTATTCAGGATTACACATTCTAAATAATTCATGAGTTAAAGATAAAAACCAAAGAGAAACAGTATTTTTAACTGAATTAAATGTAAAAATGTGACATATCAAAATCTGTGGGATGCAGCTAAAGCAGGGAAATCTATAGTGCTAAATTTTTATTATAAAAGAATAAAATAAATGACTTTACTTGCTAGGTTAAGAAACTAGGGGAAATGAGCAAATGAAACCCAAAGTAAGCAGAAGAAGGAGGAGGGGGAAGAGGAAGAGGGAAAGAAGGGAGGAGAGTTTACAGAGGAAATAGAATAGAGGAAGAGAGAGAGAATCATCGAAGCAAAAATAAGTTCTTTGTGTAACCACCAAAACTGACAGACATTCGGCCAGATTTGTCAGGGGAAAGAAAGAGACCATATGGATTAACAATATTAGGAATGAGAGAGGAGACATCAGTACAGATCCTAAAGGTATTATAAAAATAATAGCGAAATATGGCAACCAATTTGAAAAAAAGCCAAAATGGATAAATTTCTTGAAAACAACAAGTTACCAAAGGTTACTCAAGAAGAAAGAGACATTGTGATAGGCCTATATCTACTACAGAAATTGCATTTTAATATGTAAAACATT
Organism: Antilocapra americana; assembly: GCA_007570785.1. Classification (NCBI taxonomy): domain Eukaryota; kingdom Metazoa; phylum Chordata; class Mammalia; order Artiodactyla; family Antilocapridae; genus Antilocapra; species Antilocapra americana. Next base: position 4,064,104 of record ML661344.1, on the reverse strand, counting down.
CCCACAAACAAAACTGCAAGCCCAGATGGCTTGCCTGGTGATTTCTGCCAAAAATCTAAAGAAGTGATAATACTAATTCTACATACTCGTTCAGAAAATTGAAGAAGAAGGAATGCTTCCCAACTCACTATATAAGGTCAGCATTTCTCTGATACTAAAATTAGACAAAGACAACCCAAGAAAAGAAAACTGTAATTTCCACCATGAACACACATGCAAAAGTACTTAACAAAATTATAGCAAATTGAATCAAATAATATAGAAAAAGGAGGACAACTATGATCAAGCGAGCCTTATCCAAGGAATGTCAGGTTGTTATCAAAAGTTAATCAAAGTAATTCATATTAAGAGACAGAAGATAAAAAGTATAATCATCTAAAAGATGTAGGAAAAAATATGATAAAATTAAACATCTATTCCTGATTAAAAAAACTTCCAGAAACCTAGCAATAGAATGGAAATTTCTCAACCAGGTAGATAGAATCTGTAAATTCTAAAAAGAATCTAGAAAGAAAAATGCTACATCTAACATCACACTTAAGAGTGAAAGACTGAATAATTTCCCATTAAAATTAGGAAAAAAGAATGTCTGTTCTCATCACTTCTATTTAGAATTTTACTAGAGGTTCTGGTCAGTTCAATAGGCAAGACAAAGATATAAAAGATTCTCTACTAGAAAAAGAAGAAGTAAAATTGTTTCTCTTCATAGATAATGATTGTCTATGTCAAAAACTCATTGCAACTTTGTTATAGTAAAAAATGGAAGCAACCTAAATGCAAAAAGTGAATGGATAAACAAATTATAAAATATTCAGACAATGCAATACCACTTAGCAATAAAAAGGAATAAACTTAAAAAAACACAAAACTTGTGATTACTACACATCTGTTGTCTTAATTTTTTAGACTCTTTTCTTTTTTAAGCAAAACACTTCAAAACATTGCCTTTTGATTGGGTCGTTTATTTTCCTAGAATGGAGCTGCAGGAGTTGCTTGTATATTTTTGAGATTAATTGTTTGTCCATTGCTTCATTGGCTATTATTTTCTCCCATTCTGAAGGCTGTCTTTTCACCTTGCTTATAGTTTCCTTTGCAGTGCAGAAGCTTTTAATTTTAATTAGGTCCCATTTGTTTATTCATGCTTTTATTTCCAGTATTCTGGGAGGTGGGTCATGTAGGATCCTGCTTTGGTTTATGTCAGAGAGTGTTTTCCCAATGTTATCCTCTAGGAGTTTTATAGTTTCTGGTCTTATGCTTAGATCTTTGATCCATTTTGAATTTATCTTTGTGTATGGTGTTAGAAAGTGTTCTAGTTTCATTCTTTTACAAGTGGCTATCCAGTTTTCCCAGCACCACTTGTTAAAGAGGTTGTCTTTTCTCCATTGTATATTCTTGCCTCCTTTGTCAAAGATAAGGTGTCCATAGATGCGTGGATTTATCTCTGGGCTATCTACTCAGATGGACGAAACTGGAGCCCATTATCCAGAGTGAAGTAAGCCAGAAGCAAAAACAACAATACAGTATATTAACGCATATATATGGAATTTAGAAAGACGGTAACGAGAACCCAGCATGCGAGACAGCAAAAGGAACGCAGATGTATAGAATAGACTCATGGACTCTGTGGATGAGGGAAAGGGTGGGATGATATGGGAGAATGGCATTGAAACATGTTAATTATCATATGTCTAATCAATAGCCGGCCCAGGATTGATGCTTGGGACTGGTGCAACGAGATTTCCTGGGGGGGAGGGAGGAAGGAGGGGGGTTCTGGAGGGGGAGCATATGTAGACCCATGGTGATATCATGGTATTGTTTGGCAAAACTAATAAAAATTAAAAAAAAAAAACAACAAAAAACATTGCCTTTATTTGCTGTCTCCATTTCCTCAACATTTATGTTCTTAACACACCATAATGAAGATTTGGTCCACAGCACACTTCACAGGAAATTCCTTCTGTCAAGATCATCAGTGTCTTACATCTTGCCCAAATCAATGATCGATTCTCAGGTACCATCTTTCTCAAAACGTCAGGAGCATTTGACATAAATCTCTCTTATTTTGACTTTCAAGGTATCATCTGCTCTTCTTCCTGTTTCATTCTTTCCTAAGTCTACATGTTGGACAGTCCCTGGTCTCAGCTCACAGATTTGTTTTTTCTTTATCTATACTCATTGCCTATGTGATTTTATCATTGCTCTTATCATGGTATAAAATGTTACCTGTTCACTAATGACGCACTAATGTGTTTAAAACAATGTAATAACAGTACAATGAATGGCAGAGAGGCTTACTAACTAGACAAAGCTGGAAACTTCAAGAGGAACAAAGACTATTTAAAGGACAAATGTTTAAAAGTGTGGTTCAGATGCCAGAGGCTGTCAGAGGGGCCCAGACTGCGCTTTTCAGTGTATTCGAGACACTGTCTGCACTGCTTTTATGCATCACTGTCCTCAGCTCTGGTGGTAATTTTATGTAAAATGCATCCAATTTCTATAAAGCTACTTAGCATTGATTTTGCATCTGAAGAGTTTCAGAGATGTCAACGTTCCAAAAATAAATGGTATCATGATTCTATTAGAGCTTAACCAAAGTCTCCAGGCTTTGCTGTTCCTTGCCATTATTTTTGGAAATTAAATCTTCCTGTAATTTAAACCAAATGCCTCCGAGCAGGTCACACTTTGCCCTCATCAGGGTACGCAGTGACTCTTTTCCTTCCCCAAAGCCAAGGTTAAGGTGGGGCCAGTCAGGCTTGTGGGTGGGGGTGGCCTTACCAGCACAGTCTCCTTGGGGAACCCTGAGGAGCGTTTTTACCTTACACCTGACCCTCACAAGGAGAATGAGAGCCTTAATTCACTATGATGGGTTTCCGCTTTTTTCCCAGAGCAATCCTTTCAAAAGAGAATTACAGGATCCATGTTTTGAAGTAGATAGAGAAGATTTAATTTTTCAGTCAATGTGAATTCACTTTCTTCTTCAGATATCAATTCCTATTCATGACTCCTTATTTTGGAAAGGGCATTGTTACTTTACAAATCCATCTTTTAAATAACAGCAATAAGCGTTGCCTCCACATTTAAGTTTTGGAGCATTTAAAGCTCAAAAAGCATTCTCTTCTTTTCGGTTGCTTCTGCTACTTCTCCGTGTTTTGACTGACTCAGAACAGTTAAACAAGTCATTGGAAGGGCTGATTTATTTGATAAAGACATCCCCTGAATATGTTTTCTCAGTTCTGTCAATAATCCCATTTCCTTGTTTTATCTTTTCACAAACAATTCTCTCAACATGGATTTCCTCTTTAATACTCAATTATCTTAACTTACTGGTAAATTACCCAGTCAAACCAAAACATCGGTTTCAGTAATGAAAAGGACAGAGGGCTCTTCACATAGAGTTTATGACTCACATATCTCTGACTCACAGATGGATGTACTGTGTTCTGTGCCACCTCAGTAATGTGGTATTACTTGGACAAATAAAAGCTGCCACCTTACGCAGCCTAGCTGAGTTTCTTGCATGTTTCCTTCTCAATTTTATAAATGAGTCATTTAACTTCTTGAGTATTCTTTAACATTTCTTTTTAAGTTCCATTCTGAATTATGACCATCCTATTCTAGACAAGGTAGCCGTAATGCACTTTCTATTTCTCCACACAGATTTTACAATGTAGGAATTATTTTAATACAGAACTGGGAGATGGTTAAGGTCATGCATTGATTGTTTGGTATAAGTAGAACAACTTTTATTCTTATTAGGAAGACTGAGTTTGGGAATAGTTGGTTTTTTTTCTGTTTTTAGGCTAACAGTTCTCCTGATGCACAAACTATAAATTTCATTGTTAGAAAAAATATGACAGAGAAGGGCAGGACACTCTCAAACATCCCCTAATAATCCTTTCAGTGGGAATATCACGTCTGTGGATACTCAAGGCATTTTTCAAATTATTTTTTTTTAAATTCCAGCACAAAATACAAAGTGCAATTTAGCTCTCCTACACCAAATACTCTAATACATCACTAACGCAGACTCAGAAGAAAGTTCAGACTCTTCTGTCAGGTAGCCAAGATCCTACTTGTATGACTTGAACCTGACCTTCTATGTTTGGATCGCTTATCTGTGCTTCAGTCAAGCCGAATTACACACTCTCCCAGAGCCATATGACTCGCTTCTGCTTCTGCTCTTCTTATTTCCTAGACTATCCTTCCATCTGGAATATGCTTTCTGACATTTTCACAAATTTAGAACCACGTGTGAGCAAGGGACTAGGTAGAGGATGGAAAGCCCAAGAATTAGGGAGAAGTCGGCAGCTCGAGCTGTGGGAATGACTGCCTAGAGACTGTTAAGCTTCTCTGTGTTGTCAGACCCATTAAGAAATACTCAGAGTGACTCAAGGGGCCCTCTATATAGTGGGAAATGATTGCCCTGGAAAAGCTCTCCTTAGAAGCAGTTTAATGTGATGGATGATGCAGAGGCTCAGAATGAGACAGACAGATGTGGGTCTGAACAGAAGCCCTGCCATTCGCTAACTAAAAGAGAGGCCTTGGATTTAACTCTTCTGAACCTTAGTTTCCTTATGTGTAGAATCACCATAGAAGAAAAAACTAAAGGGTCAAATTGAAAAATTTGTGTAAAAATGTAGATGTTCAGTTCTACAGTTCGCTAGCAATGCCAGCATAGGCCAAATGCAGAAAAGAAATAAAAGTGTGATTTTAGACAGCAGACCTAAGATTTTATCATTACCTGCCCCTACTCCTAAAAGATAGTTTCCCAAGATTTGTAGATATCACATAGCAGACTCAAAATTTTTCATGTGGACTTAGAAGCTGTCGAAGTGTGGAGCAGGAATTCAGCAAAGAGCTGAGAATCTTTAGATCTGTGAAAGTGTGGTGTCCACCCAGTAACAGAGGCTCTGAGGACAAAGCGGGAGACTCAACAGAGTCTTGGAAGATAAACAACTCAGAAAGAGCCAGGCAGTAAGGCAGGCACGGGACTGGCTACCCCGGGGGCTCACACAGTCTTAGTCTCCTGCTCTGCTTTGAGGCTAAGAGTGTCCAGGTGACATAGTTTTGGCCAATGAGATGTAGGTGCAGGCCTCTGGGAAATGCGTTCCTTCCTAAATCTTAGGTCAGACATAAAAAACTGTTATTTTTTAAGGTTGAAAACCAGCAATTTCAAATGTTCAACCTAGAGAAGACACAACTTTCTACATAGGACAGCTCTTTGTCCTTTGCTTTTTACTCTTTTCCTCCCCTTTTTGTCCCCTGGGACAGGGAATTCAATGCACAGACAATAACCAATCTTATGGCTTTGAGGATAAGACCCAGGGTGGCAGGAAAAGAAGATAAAAGGACTCCAGTGAGTAACGTAAGGTCCTGGCTCATCTACTTCTGATGTCCTGTTCCATGAGACACAGACAGCCCTCACTGCTCAGCCACTTCTGTAGGGAGTCTTTCTTGTATCTGGAAATACCCCTGGTTGATGTCATGGTGCTGAGTCAGAAGGCAGAGAATCAGTAGACCTTAACTGGGCTGAAAATCTGACCCCAGAGAACCAGCTTCAGGGAGCAAAGTCCCTCTCAAGATGATCAAAAACATCTAGAGCAGAAGCAAACCTTATGCTGTCCCTGGAGGCAACTTAGTATGATTCCTTTTCTGGAAAAGGAAGTGAGGGAAAGGCCAAGAGGAGAAGGAACACAGTTCCAGGAGAGCTGCAGTTTTAAACAGAGTGATTTGGTTAGCCAAGCAGATTCTGAGGGAATATTTGGCTGAGGAAACTGGAAGTCAAATGATCCAAAGGCAAGAACATCCCTGATTTATTTTTTTAATTGAAGGACAGATTCTATAGACTATTATATGTTACAGAAGAACAATACACTGACTCACAATTTTTAAACGTCATACTACATTGATAGTCATCATAAAATATAGATTATTTTATATCTAGTAGTTGGTATCTTTTCTCCCTTGCCCCTATGCTAACTCTCCCCCTTTCCTTCTTCCCACTAGTTTGTTCTCTATATCTTTGAGTCTGCTTCATTTTTGTTCTATTATGCTAGTTTATTGTATTTTTTAGATTCCATATATAAGTGATATCATATAGTATTTGTCTGTCTCTTATTTCACGTAGTATAGTTGAATAACAGCAAATAGGCCAGTGTAGCTGGAGCTAAGTAAGTGAGGGGGAGAGCAGGAGATGAAGATGGGGGGCTGTTTTATAAAGGGGGGCTTTCACAAAGCATGTGTGAGAAAGACAGGGCCAATGATGCCTGCGAGGCTTTATACCCGAGCAATTAGAAAGACTGAGATGTCATCCATCCTCTGAAATGAGGAAGACAGTGGAAGAAGCCAGTTTGGGGCCTGGGGGTGAAGACCAGACCACATTAAGTTTGAGATGACAGACATCAGCAATGTCAACTGGGCAGCTGGATATAAGTGGAGAGGTACACATTTCAGGTTCATATGGATGTTTCCCAGATGGCTAAATCAAGAGTAGTCTGTAAAAGGATGTGCAGAGTTTTTTGAAAAGTGAATGATAAATTTGTATTTGCATCTATCTGTTCTCAGTCTCATGTACACTGATATTTATCTGATCCAGTCGATGTGAGAAGTTTGGGGAGATTTAGGTGAAATAATGTATTCAATATACAAAAGACATCACAGAAAAAAAGCAAGACAAAGGCAACATATTCTTAAAACTCTAAAGTAAAAGGCGTGACAGAATAAATGTTCAAAGAAATAATACCTAATAGATACATTATGTATTTATATTTTTCCAGGAATTTTGTTAAGCACTATGCATAAATTAACATATTTAATCTTTTCAGTCAATTGATGAAGCGCTATGGTAAAGAACCCACCTACCAAAACAGGAGACTTAGAGATGAGGGTTTGATCCCTAGGTTGGGACAATCCCCCGGAGGAGGAAATGGCAACCCACTCTAGTATTCTTGGTTGGAGAATTCCAAGAATTGACAGAGGAGCCTGGCGGGCTATAGTCAGTAGAGTTGCAAAGAGTCTGACATGACTGAAATGACTTACCATGCATAGCATGCATGCTTAAACTAACAAATTTAATCTTTCTAATCAATTGATCAGGTATATAATATTTTAAGGTTTTTTTTTCTTATAAAAGAGGATATTGATGTTTCAAAAACTTAACAATCTTGCTCGAGGTCAGAGAGCTGGGAAGCAACAGGATCTGGATTCATACAACGATTTCTTTTTTTTTACTCCTGAATGAATGTTCTTAACCAGAGTAACAAACTAAGAAGCCCTTAGGGGCAATGTAAATTCATGCAGTGATTCCTATATCCAGTGCTGACCCATTTACACAGGGGTGTCAAATGGGCATCTTAGACTCCACATGGCCAAAACAGAATCCTTCATTTTCCCAACTAAACCTGTTTCTCTTTTAGTCATTAAGCTTCCCATATCAATTAATGAGTAAGAGACTTTCCTGGTGGCTCAGATGGTAAAGCATCTGCCTACAATGCCAGAGACCTGGGTTCAATCCCTGGGTCAGGAAGATCCCCTGGAGAAGGAAATGGTAAACCACTCCAGTATTCTTTCCGGGAAAATCTCATGGACAGTGGAACCTGGTAGGCTACAGTTCATGGGGTTGCAAAGAGTCGGACACCACTGAGCAACTTCATTTTCACTTTATCAGTTAATGGCATTGTCATCTGCCAGTTGCTTAAGCCAAAAACCCAGGAATTGTCCTTGATCTCTCCCTTTTCCTCATCTGATACATCCAAATCATCAGTAAGGCTCAATGGTTCTATTTCCAGTTTGTATATGTTATTTACCCTTGTTACCATACCCATGTTTGTATATGGTATTCATATTCACAGTTCCAACCATGATTTTAAACTAACATTATCTGTTATCTGGGATTTTTTTTTTTTCAGTACTCACTGGTCTTCCTGTTTCCATTCTTGGCTCCTATAACCAGTTTTACCCATAGCAACCAGAATAAACTTTAAATATATATATTTAAAGTATATATATGTATATACACCAGATATATACATCATGTTTAGAATAAAACCCCACATTCTCAGTATAGCTTACATGACTCTCTGTGATCTACTCTCTGCTTCTGACTTTATTTTAAACTAGTGTCCCTCTTGCTCCTTATATTTTTAGTTGCATTGACCTTCCTTGAACAAACCAAACTCTTCCTGCCACAGGGTCTTGCTCTTGCTGTTGGCTTTGTTTACCATCCTCTGTCCCTGGTTCTTCATATCACTGAGGCCTCAGGAAGGCCTTCCTGATCTATTCCATCTATATTATCACTTCCTCTCACAAACACCAACACAACATCATCTTATTCCATTTACTTCATTGTGTTCTTATCATTATTGGAATTTTTCCTGTTGCTTCATTTGTTGACTCATGTTCATCAGTCTTTCTGCAGTAGAATGTAAGCCTCATGAGATCTGAGACCTTGTCCTTTCTTATTCTCTGCAGGGCCTGACACATAGAAGAGCTTCAACAAAGATCTGTTAAATTTACTGATTTATTGATTGATTAGTTGAATATCAGATAATAGGTAGAAACTTTGGTATCTTGGAGATCTGGATACATATTCAATGTAAAAAAATTAAATTTTTAAAAAACACTTTATTAGCCAAATCCAAAGGTCTGTTGAAATTGACAATCCCGACAATCCACCATTTCACTTCATGGCCCATCCTTACCAATTCCACAAGATTGAAGACATGCAAACCTAGAGACAGAATGACACTGGATTTTAGAGTTTCTCAGCTGCCAGTCTTGGCAATCCCATGGACTGCAGCACACCAGGCCTCCCTGTCCTTCACTATCTCCCAGAGTTTGGTCATACTCATATGTATTGAGTCAGAGATGCCATCCAACCATCTCATCCTCTGTCGTCTCCTTCTCCTCCTGACCACAATCTTTCCCAGCATCAGGGGTCTTTTCCAGTGAATCAGCTTTTCACATCAGATGGCCAAAGTATTGGAGCTTCAGCTTCAGCATCAGCCCTTCTAATGAAGAGTCAAGGCTGATTTTCCTTTAGGATTGACTGGTTTGATCTCCTTGCAGTCCAAGGGACTCTCAAGAGTCTTCTCTATCACCACAATTTGAAAGCCTCAATTCTTTGATGCTCAGCTTTGTTTATGGATTTTAGTTTGCAAATGAGCAGCTGCTTTCCAGAAAAATATTTTTGTCCTAGATCTATAGTGATTGCATCAACAGAAGAAATCATCCAACTACCTAGTCTTTCTTTAAACATGACACATAAAATGAATGTGTTATTCCTCCCTGGTGGGTATTGATGGGAAAATTTACAAAATCCATGAAAACAAACTATCTTCAAAGGATAATAGGGATTGAAACATCTACTCACAAGTAAAATAAAACTGGAGACAAAAACTAGTATGAATTTACATTAGTTAAACAAGGTCCTTTCATTTAATTTATTAATTAATTTACTTTTGATGTTAAGATTTTAACTTTTCCCCCATGTACACAGGGGTCTCACAGATAAGGAAGTGAAAGCCCAAAAAAGTAGTTAGGATTTAAACAGGGTGCTTATAAAAAGAGTTCATAGCTAGGTTAAGTATCAGCTATCCTTTCTCTGGTTGTTGGGTCCAAATATTCAGTTTTTAATTTCTAGAACCCAAGTCTTGATAGATCCTGGTTTGGTCTGTATATATCTTGCTTCAAAGTTATCAGGAGAATGCATGAAAGTTGGTACATCCACACCCAAGGAGAAACAGGCATTCTTCACTTAATTCAGTTCAAATCCATTTAATGAGTATAAAAGAATTCCTATTACTCATGATCTCCTATTATAAAATGTGAGGGTGAAAAATATTTGAGCCTACATTAAGATTGCTGTAGTTTTTAGAAATATTATGTACTGAGTAGAGTAAAATGAAGATTGATCATGCACTATAGGTTTTGGTAAAAGAGAAAAATACTAATTTTTCCATTTGAGAATTTCCATTTCCGTTCCATTTGGTTTCCATTTGAGAGTAGTAAACAAAAACCTGATTGAAGTGGATTGAAGTGAGAACAAGAGGGGAGAATAATAAAGACAGTTTTTTTAAGGAGTTTTGCTGTGAAAGGGAGGACAGAAATACAACAGTCACTGGGGGAGGCTGTGGAGTCCATTTGCTTTCTTTAATGCCATGCTTGAGTGCTAAGAGATAATGATGATCAAGGTAAAGGAAGAGAGAGATGTAGATGTGAAGTCCCGGAGAAGGCAAGAAGGATGGGGGTCTAGTCTACAGTGGAGAGGCTAGACTGGGTTCATGGTCTGTCTCCCAAGAAAGGGTAGAGGGCATTGCAAGATTTGGGGACAGTTAGGTGATTTAGTTCTCCTATGATTTCTTCTATTTTCTCAGTAAGAGTGAAAAAGATGAACATGGTTCTGCAGGATTTAGGAGTGATGAAATGGTGTGAAGTAGTTGTTTTAGAGGCTGGGAGAGTGAACTGACCTGAAACATGAAGTAAGCTTGTTGAGTATTGCTGACAGCTCATGAGATCTGTGGTCATTAATTTAGAAGGAATTAAAGGAACACGATTGTTACTCTCTGGCCAGGTTCAGCTGCTCTTTCTTGCGTGGATGTTGGGTGGGTGAAGAGCTGGTCTAACCAGTTCTGAAATGTTGACCATGAGTATGGTGGGCAGCTTAAGATGTTTATCAAGGAGTGATTTAAATGATAAACCCTGAAGTCTAAGCTGGGTACAGAAAAGAATGAGGGATGTGTGTGTGAGCTGTTGAGGGAAGGTGCTAGGCCAGTGAATTGGAAGTCATCATGGGGTACAGCCTAAGCAGTAGGGGACAGACTAATGAGCTGGGAGATAGAAAGTGGGAGTCTGACAGTAGGTACTCGACATCAAGATCCTGGGGACTGTTCAGTTATTGGTAAATAAAAGAAAAACATGGAAGAGAAGATGGCTTAGTTGGTGTGGAGGAAAAGGTTATTCAAAGTGATAGCAAGTAACTGTGAGATCAGAATATTGAATGGATTGTATACATGATTGTGGAAGTGATTGAAAATCATGACAAGATTTATAATGGAGAGAAAGAGTGAGTCAACTGCTTCAATATTCAAAAAAATTAGGAGTGACCCAGAGGTCAGTGGATGACTACACTCAGGAAGAATAGAGTGTGATATAGTCTGATGGCATACACTTCAAAGGAGCCAGGTTTTTCAAGAGAGAGGGTAATAAAATGGTCCCTAAATAGCAATGAAAAGTAAGAAGGATGTCTCTCTCTCTAGGCTGTCTAGTGCACAGACTATGGGAGGAAAAAAGGTACTATCTCTTGAGGACATGGCAAGGATAGTTCAGTGGCCGAGGGAGATCCAGTGTCAGAGCAAGGAAAGGGAATAGTAGGCTGAAGGACAAAGAATGCCAGAATCCTTGATGTTTCTCTGACCAAGAGTTCCAGAGGCACGGTGGGATGATTGGTTCATATTGGGGGATGGGTCTGGCCACACGTCTGGCTAAATGTCAGGGTGATTAAGGAAAGCTTGGACTTCTAATGGTAACAGAGGAAGACCAGAACTAAGAAATATGCAAGGGATGGTGACGGAGGGTGAGGCAATCAGAGAGAGGAAAGAAGTAAAGACTTTGGAACTGAAGTTCTTCAAAGGTCTTATCTCTTTGAATATCAAGGAACCACAGAATAGGAGAGCCAGAGATGAGAGAACATAAGATATTATACATAAACAGGAGATTTTTTCTTATATATGATTCTGTCGTTTAAGTGCTACATTCTTGGGAGAATTTTGAATTATATGATAGAGTTTTTTAAATTCTAAATTACATAATCTATAGAACAGTTTTAATACAGTACTTCTCATAGTGTTGCTACAAAGATTAATTGTTGATTAATACAATACAATTTTTTAATGAAAAGTGAAATACATTGGATTTATTTTTTGGTTGCCAAGCCTGCATTCCATTCTTAACAATATCTTAACTTACCCTTAAGTAATTTCATCTCCTCTATTAAAGCAAGTGAGTTGACATAACAATTATTAATACATAACCTGGCTAAACAAGATGTTCCATCCTTGAAATTTAAATCCCAGCTGGAGGGACAAAGAAGCTAAAAATGGATAGAGTTCTTTTTCATCCTGGTGGGGTGGTCTTTATCAGAAGTTTCTATTTGGGAGGCTCTCCCGGAGGGTCCTGCTTCTTTCCTCCAGGGCTTCCTTCCTTCTTGCCTATTTTCAGGGCTTCCTTTCCAAGCTTCCAACAATTGTAGTGTCTGGCTCTTTGCAGCCCCGTAGACTGCAGCCCGCCAGGCTCCCCTGTCCATGGAATCTTCCAGGCAAGAATAAGGGAGTCAGTTGTCATTTCCTTCTCCAGGGCATCTTCCCAACCCAAGGATCCGATTTGCGTTTCCTACATCTCCCACATGGGCAGGCAGTTTCTTTACCTGCCTGGAAAAGCCCCAACAATTGTATGAGCTCTCAATATCTTTTCAATAAATCCCATTTGCTTGAGTTAGGTAAAATCAGTGTCTGTTATAAAAGCCAAAAAACCCTAACTATATATTAATACGTACTATATAAATATTGTTATTGCTACTGCTGCTACTAATTGCAGTAAAAACAATATGTCTGTTTACCACTTTGGACAGAAATAGACAAAGCTTAATTGGAAAAATAAATGAAGAAATCAAGTTCATATTACTCCCTGGAGCCCTGGCAACATTTTCAACTCCTTCTCCTTCAAAGGACTATCAATCCCAATCGATGTCATTACCCGTCTCCAACAAGGCTCTCAGCAACAATTATAAGACACCTTTCTAAAGCTGTAAATTTGCCAAACCAGTCACAGTAAATCCAAGTCTATGCCATTACAAAATAATAGCAGAGGGAAAGACAGTTTAAGAATGTGAGTGAGGAAGGATAAATCACAGATAAAAAGATAAATTAACAACCTGAAAAAGCAAAGACTCAAAAAAACGGAGCATCCATTCTAATTGATAATGCAAAAGACCCCGCTGTCATCAGCCATCTTAGCCTGCAAGCAGCATACAAAGCTCCTTTACAATTTCAATAATTAGTTTGGATAACTAATATCCATATTAAAAGCCCCTCAATTTCATGCTTCATTAAGAGGACACTGATGTGTCAGGCTCCTGATGTCTCCCAATTTATCCCTAGGAATTTAAGGAGAGACAATTTGGAAACTGTAACATGTTTATTTATTGGCTTCTCTCTCTCTCTCTCTCTCTGTCTCTGTCTCTAATGGATAGGAGAGGAGGTGAGGCTAAGAAAAAAGTACCTGAACAAAGTACTGAATATTCATCTAAGCTGCAATGCTTTGAAATAGAAGGGGATCAAACAGCATTCTGCTGATCAGTTTCTCTTCTCTTGTCTTTCTGTACTAAGAACGACATTAGATCTTGTGAATTTTTTGGCTGCTTCGCCTCACCTCAGACCACCTCCAAGGCTCCAGACATTCCTGCACTCCCTGCTTCCTCCCTTATTTGTTTCCTTCCGTATTTACTCATTTGGCTACATCAGGTCCTAGTTGTAGCATGCAGAATCTTTGCTGCATCGGGGGATCTTTCCTTGCGGTGCAGGGACTTAGTTGCCGTGTTCAGGCTTGGCTGCTCCCAGGCATGTGGGATCTTAGTTCCCCAGCCAGGTTTTAAATCCGTGAGAGACCCCCGCATTGTAAGGTGGATTCTTAACCACTGAACCACCAGGGGAGTCCCTCCCTGCTTCCCTCCTTTCACTTCATTTTTGTCCTGGCATTAGGTAGCTTCTGTGATCCTTCATGAATTTCTCTCCCCAAACTGGCTTGGAGAATGTGGCTTCCTCAGCCCCAAATTCCATGATGTTATAAAATGAAATATTTTCTGTTCTAAGCACTACCAGTAAACAAGTGTTTTTGAAATGCAAGTTTATGAGCCCAGGTGAAACAAAGCCATCTATTTGGAAAGTGAAAGTGAAGTCCTGTCCGACTCTGCAACTCTGTGGACTGTAGCCTACCAGGCTCCTCTGTCCATGGGATTTTCCAGGCAAGAATACTGGAGTGAGTTGCCATTTCCTTCTCCGGGAGATCTTCCCCACCCAGGGATTGAATCTGGGTCTTCCGCATTGTAGACAGATGCTTTACCGTCTGAGCCACCAGGGAAGGCTTCCGCTGTTTCCTTCCCATAAGCACTGAGGAGCTAGCAGGATGTGAGAGGTGGCCGTCAGCCACATTCGTGACCTCTTATGGCAAACGAGGTATTATTACATGAACAGTAAAGAAAGGATTGGCCCCAGATAGCTAGATGCATATGAAAGAAATGATTTCAGCAAGCCTGGATGCTTTCGTCTTCCCATTCATAGATGATAGTTAATCTCTTCATGTGAGAGATTCAATTTTCTCTTAATTAACAGTAATCTTTTAATATTCAGATTATCTGTCCCTTGCTGCAAACTTGTATATAATCTGGGTCCTCTCCTGCCTCCTCAGAATCAGCTCTTTGGGGTTATCTGAGATACTGTCTCCCAGACTCAAGTCCTACCCTTCCCACCAAAAAACAAACTAACTCTCAACTTTAAGTTTTTGCATATTTTTTTAGTTGACAATGTCTTGGAAGATAAAGAAGTCTTTCTAGTTTTAAGGGTTTTGATGCCAATTACAACTGAAAAACTATCAAGGAATCATAAAAATAATAAGCTAGAGAAATGACAAAGTGAAAGTATTAGTCGCTCAGTCATGTCTGACTCTTTGTGACCCTAGGGACTGTAGCCCTCCAGGCTCCTCTGTCCATGGGATTCTCCAGGCAAGAATACTGGAGTGGGTAGCCATTCCCTTATCCAGGGGATCTTCCTGACCCAGGGATTAAACCCTTGTGTCCTGCATTGCAGGTGAATTCTTTACTATATGAGCCACCACGGAAGCTCCTGAGAAATGACAAAGGTTTACAGCGTTGTGCAGAGGATGTAGTCTTTGGTCCTTCTAAGTCCTGGTGTCTAGAAGTTCTAGTGCACTCTCACACTCTCATTTTCTATTGAGGATGAGGCCCATCTCCATCTCTAGCTTTTGTCTGATCCTGTCCCTCTGCAGGGTCATGCATCTCCCTTCCTCAACAGCAGTCTTCCTGCCAGTGCTTAACCTGGAGATTCAAACCACCATTTTGGAGAGCATAATTTTTGGCAAATGCAAATGAGCCCATTAAGGAGAATTTTATTGGGATACTTTAATCTCTGTATTGCAGTGCCAGATGAAGTAACACCTCCTCAAATGTCATTGCCCAACCTAGATCATTAAAATAGGCTTCAGCCTGAAAATGGGATGTAGAATCCAAAGGTAAACCAGGGACAAAGGACGGGCTAATGTTGTGCTTTGTGACTTTGGATTTCAGTTTTCCACATGACGCGGTCTTCATAGGCAGAATAGGGACAGCGCACTTGGAAACGGAAACAATAGAGACAAAGCATCATAGCTGAAACCACATATAGGAAAAGGCTTTACATGTGAAATGACTTGAGTCAACTGTAAAATCTCTCTCTGTGATGGTTTACTCATCCGTTTCAACCTGAGAAACTTCCATGGCAGCAAGAAAATAGCAATTCATCCTTAGTAGCAGCTAACCGAATTAGACAAGAATCGTGCAGCTTACATTAGGACGTAACACATATCCACTGGTATCTGCACCCTGTCGTTATGATACCCTTGCCTCTGGATCACACTCTGGGGGGAACCATATTAGAAAAAGAATCTTCCAGTGACTTATCTTTCCTGAGCTTGTACATAATTAAGTTCTCCATTGGTGACTAAAGGACACCTACATGTTAGCAGCCCCTAAGTGAGAGGTAATTTGACTTTATTTACTCGATCTGAAGAGATAGAATACTGATGTTATCGAGTGCTGTTGGCAGAAATGGTGCACATTCGTAAATGCAATGAAAGCATGATGCTTCTATAAAAACATGATTGAATCTCACAGTTAAAACTTGAAACAGGCTATTGCTCTTGCTATTACTTTATGTAAGCAATTAAGCACAATTTCTTCAATTCTGTCAAATATTAGGTCCTCTACTAGATGTTACGAGTGCTAACATGAGGAAATAGTATTTTGGCTTGCAAAAACATCATGGTCCAGTGGTAGAATAATATACGCCCAAGGATCTGAGAGATTATTTCCTCCAAGGTCATAGCATTTCTGAAGGATAGGAAAGAGGTGCCACGAGGGTCATAGAGAGATTAAAATTTGTTGGGCTAGAGGTAAGGTAGGGCAGCAAACACTGATATTGAAAAGGATTGATTGTCTAAGAGCAACATAACTTTTTAGCAAATGGAAATGCTGCCAAGTGTGGCTAGTGAGTCATCTCTCTATCTTTCTCCACTGTACTTTCCAGACAGTTGAGACAGAGAGAAGTCAGTAATTCCCGGCCTAATGACTCTGTCTTTGAACTTTATAAGATATTCTGTCTCTCTTTGCATGTGAGAACTCAGCGGGCCCTGACTGGGAGTATCCTAACTTCTGTCTAGTCCTCCATCTAACAGTTATGAGCTACTGTTTTGGATGGGGATTGAATTTTCCTGAATTTCCCATGCACTGGATACAAACATCCTATCAACTTGTACCCAACAGCCTTCCAGAGGTATTCCAGGCTACTGCTGCTTCCCCAGTATTCTTCCTATCTTCATTTCTCCTTTATCAATCAATCTGATAGACTGTTGTCAGCTTAATCTTTCTGTAATCTATTTCTAACTAAACCACCACCATCCTCAATATTCTTCATTACCTTCCCATGGCTTATCATAATCCTTACTAGCTAGTGAAAGTTCTCAGTGATCTGGCCCCAACATACTTCTCCAGCTGTATTCCTTTTTTATTTGCTTTTTGGTCTCTTTTCTTAAATCTTAACCAGCAATTATGCAGAATTTCTCCAATCCCATGTCTACAATGCAGTTTGCTGCCTCAGGATCTTGCTTACTATTCTACTGTTTGGAAAGCACTTTTTCTTTCCCATCCGTGAAATCCAAGTCATCATCCAAGGCTCTTTTCTAATGGTGCCTCCAGAAAGTTATCTCATGATATCTCAAATTACATGCTGCTGCTGCTGCTGACTCATGTCAGTTGTGTCCAACTCTGTGCCACCCCAGAGACAGCAGCCCACCAGGCTCCCCTGTCCCTGGGATTCTCCAGGCAAGAACACTAGAATGGGTTGCCATTTCCTTCTCCAATGCAGGAAAGTGAAAAGTGAAAGTGAAGTCGCTCAGTCGTGTCTGACTCTTAGCGACCCCATGGACTGCAGCTCACCAGGCTCCTTCGTCCATGGGATTTTCCAGGCACAAGTACTGGAGTGGATCGCCAGTGCTTTCTCCACAAATTATATGCATTATAGCCCAAATTAATTTGAGTTATTTAATAAACAGATACCATGTGCATCGTCATCTGTCCATCCTAAGTTGCTTCAGTCATGTCCGACTCTGTGACCCTCAGGACCATAGCCCACCAGGCTCCTCTGTCCACAGGATTCTCCAGGCAAGAATACTGGAGTGGGTTGCCATTCCCTTCTCTAGGAGATCGTCCCAACCCAAAGATGGCACCCAGGCCTCCTGCATTGCATGCAGATTCTTTACTATATGAGCCACTAGGGAAGTTCTTTCACATATTTCTTTTTTTTTTTCCACAAGAAATCTACTGTTTAAAGAAGAGGGCAATAAAAACAGCTAAAAATTTATTCAGCAAACATGATGTTTTTCTTAGTAGATTCCAGACACATACAAAATTATATTTTTGGAAGTTTAAAGGCAATTTTCCTCTTTTACTTTTTTTTACCTGAATTACAGTAGAAGAGATATATATCATTTTCTGTCTAGAGTTGGAAACATTTACACTCTTCAATTTATAACCTATTCATTGGTTACATTTTGAAAAAATAACAACAATGCAGAACTCCAATTTGAGGATGAGAATGTAATTTAGAAATGGAAGAGGAGGAAAATAGAATCACAGAAGATAGTCTCTCATAAGTTTAGGTCTGGAAAAATCCAGTGGTTTCACAAATTGGCTGAAAAACTTGGTATCTTGAGGAGTTATAAACATCCTCTTTCTCCTTATCCTCTAGAAATTAGACCTAGTGTGCTGCCATTAATTACTAGTGGTACACAGCGTCAGGAGATCAATTATAGATCCGCACATTGTTGAGAGGTGGGTTGGGCTTTAGAAATCAGGAGTGCCCCAGTGTGGTCTACCCGCGCTCTATGGAGATCTTTGAGGGTGAACCCAGGTGGCGCTGTGTGTGCGCTCAGGTACTAAGTCCTGTCGGACTCTTTGAGACTCCATGGGCTGCAGCCTACCAGGCTCCTCTGTCCATAGGATTTCCCAGGCAAGAATACTGGAGCAGGTTGCCATTTGCTCCTCCAGGGGACCCCCCCTGACCCGGGGTTCGAGCCCATGTCTCCTGCATCCCCTCCACTGCAGGCAGATTATTTTACTGCTGAGCCACCAGCGTGCGGTCAGGATTCAGGAAAATACTTAGCAGGATTCCAGGCATCTATTCTCTAGGTTTCACATACAGAGATCTGCAATTTCATTAGTTTTATTTAAGTTTCTAAGAAGGCTCTTACTTTTTAAAAAGTTTCCTATGGTTAATAAGTTTAAAATCACTAATCTAGACCATTTCTTGTATTTTCCAGATAGTTAATGAGACTTGCTCAAGGTCACATAAAGGTGTGACAGAGCAGTAGTCAGTAACTTCATGTGCATTTCCTCATTTCAGAATATTCCCCAAAGGAGTCTAGAAAAGGAATGAAGGGATGAATGAATGGATGGGTTGATGGGTAGATGGTGGGTGGAGGCCTGGAGGGGTGGATAAGTGTTTGAGTGGATGCATAAGTGCATGTCTGTTGGACTTGATCCAGTTTCATCCATCATTTCATGGTGCATGAAAAGGAAAATGGATTGGGCATCAGAAGTCTTGGATGCAAATTTCAGTTCTGTCATTTATTGTTAAGAGAACTTGAGAAGGCTTGTCTTCTCTCAGCTGCAGTTTTTCATCTACAAAATGGAGTCAGTAATATATTCACCTCGTGATTACAACAAAGGGTAAATGACATATTGTTTGGAAGAACCCAGGTGTAGTTCCAGTGCCAAGAATGTTAGGATAATAGATAACAATTGCATGACAAAATCCAGCCCTTGACACAGAGATAAAAATTGTCACTATGAAGTATTCTAATAAGAAATGGAAAACTAATAAAAATAATAAACTAAACCATATAAATAACCCAGACAGTTAGATTGATTATTCTCCATTTGCTTCTCTCTTCCCCTACCTACACTCCAATCCATTCTCCATCCTTCTTGTGATCTATGGGGCTGGACCCTAGATTCTGTTGCCTTCTCCCTTTTGGTTGAGTTCAGCCAATTGAAGGCAATACATGGAGATAGCAGGCAGAAGAAAGCTGCTGGAGCATTTCTCTCCTTGCTCTTCCCGGTGTGGCCCTGCAGTTGTGACGGTGGTTTCGGGCTACACTGCCCTTACCCTGTTTGCCCCTCCCGTTCCATTCAGACTAGCACTAGTAACTACTTCTCACTCTGGCCAGACCTTAAGCACCTCAACATCTCTTGTCGCTTCCTTTGTGCTGTGCTTAGTCACTCAATCATACTCCCAGGGACTGTAGCCTGCCAGGCTCCTCTGTCCATGGGATTTTTCAGGCAAGAATATTGGAGTGGGTTGCCATTTCCAGGGGATCTTCCCAACTCAGGGATCAAACGTGCATCTCCTGTGTCTCCTGCACACAGGCAGATTCTTTACTGCTGAGCCACCAGGGAAGCCCTAGATACAATGTGATCCAGTAGATTAAACGCGGACACCAATGACATCCACATGGACAAGGGCCTAGAGAGAGTGAGCTACGACCCCTACAAATGATTGTTTTCCTCCTCTTAGACTTAATGACCTGCCTTATTTTTCACGTTGAAAGAATGAACTTGGAGCAAATGAAGCTGATAGCATGGCATAAGAAGAGAGTAATCTAAGTTCAAAGATCTATTCAGTTTCAAAAGGAAGGAAATTTGTAGCTGGCACTGGATCTGGGGCCATGACTCGTCCTCGACTCATTTTGCTGTGCATAAGGACTGAGGCTGAGTTGGGAACATGCAGTCCAGATAGTCACAGTCAAATCCAAAAAGAATTGGGCGAATTAATGACTGTACTACCGCCAAGATAGACCTCTCCAAATAGCCTCCTCTTTGCTGTGGCTAAAATGAGTTGTTTCAGATCCCTTTTCCTTTCTTCTCTTGCATACCATGGACTGACTGTTGAGAAATGAACATGCCAGATTGTGTCCTTAGCTAACAGTTGACTATGCTTTAAGACATTTTCAGGGATGTCTTAGGAAAGCAGACTCACGACCACATTTCATTGCCTTCTCTAATAATAAAGTATGCTTTTGTTAAAAGTAACATACTGCATTTAAAGACTAACTTGTTAGATGTATTGGAATTGAATTCATGAAAGTAATGCAGGAAATTCAGACATTTAGCTGAATGTTCATAGTTAAATACTGTGGTACCACTGTAGAACATTAGTGTAGTCAATTGACAGCAAAATATCAACTCTGTTAGGAACAAACAATAATGACTTTTTTTTTTTCTAATTCCTTTCTTCAAATGTACTTTTGAAAGCTTCATTTGCTGTGACAATTGAATGACAGCCAGGGCAGACCCCATAGCTTTGCAAGCAGCTTTAGTGGTATAATTCATGCTACTTTACAAATCCAATTTCATGTCCAGTGTTTTCCTCTCCTCACTGCTGATGAGACATCTAACCTTTACTCCTTCACTCCTCCTCCCAGTCCAGCACCTTATGAAATGCGGCACAGAGTCAACTTCTTCGTCAACTCTTCTTTTTTAAAAACTGAACTATAGCTGGTTTACAATGCTGTGTTAGTTTGAGGTGTACAGCAAAGTGATTCAGTTATACATACATATATATCTGTTTTTTTCAGATTCTTTTCTCTTATAGGTTATTACAAAATATTGAGTCTATTTCCCTCTGCTGTGGAGTAGGTCCTTGTTGGTTATCTGCTTTAGAAACCCAGCCCAGGATGCTTTGCATTATCATACCCACTGGCTCTCCCATCTCCTTCCTGGCATCTTCCTGCCCCAGGATTTAGTCTCCTGTATTATTCTAGAAAAATCATGTTCTTCACTGTCAAAACTCTTAGCTTCTAGAGTGAAAATATTTGCCATCCATAACCTTCCCATGGACGTGCTTCCGCTGACCTGCTGAAGATCTCTGAGACCTTTGGTCTGCATCTTTATACACTGTCTGTGCTGAGCTTTCCACCCCCTGGGCTCTGTCAACTTGCCCAAACACTCCATTACCTCTTACTAAACTTCCCTTACCTGTCACTGCAGGTTTCTTGCCTGTTACTAAAAAGTCTAGACTTCCTGCTTCCTCCTTACCTACAGTTGTTCACTTTCAAACCCATTGGAGTAACTGTCCTGTTCTAGGAGGTGTGCCTCATTCTTGCTCCTACCCTCCGAATGTTATTCACTCCCTTCAATCCTGGCCATATTTCGCATTGAGTTGTCCTAGCCAGTTGTGATTATTTTGTATCCTGAATTTGTCATAAGGAATTGTTGGCATTTATTTCCAATTAAAGTAATGATTTGTCATTGGTTTCTGAAATTACTCAGACCTGAGCTTGAACCCTGGTTCTGCTACTTGTGACTTGGAAGGAATAATCTCTCTGATTACAAAATCTTGATCTGTAAAATTTAATGGACATAATGCTTGGATTAGCAAAGCATATTTTGTTGGCTAGAAGACATTACTGATTTTAAGACAGTTTATGGGATGTTAATATTTAAGAAAAATGTGTATCTTAGCATTGATGTGAAAATGTACAAACAACACTTTTAGCCCAATATCTGACCAAGAGTAAGTGTTCAGTAGATCAGACTCATTTCTCTTTGATTTCCCTTTACTCCAGTGTCTCCTTCCTCGTCACAAATCAAGGAAAATTATGGAAAAAACACAAAACGAAAACATCAGAAGGGAAAGTAGGGGATGAATAAAAGATCTGGGAATTATTTTTCAGTTGATTATTAGTAGAGTATTTAGTTAAGTGTTACTAAAGTAGGGGCTTTCCTGATATCTCAGTTGGTAAAGAATCTGCCTGCCATGCAGGAAACCCCATTTCGATTCCTGAGTCGGGAAGACCCGCTTGCGAAGGGATAGGCTACCCACTCCGATATTCTTGGGCTTCCCTGGTGGCTCAGCTGATAAGGAATCTGCTTGCAATGCTAGAGACCTGGATTCGATCTCTGGGTTGGGAGGATCCCTTGGAGAAGGGAAAGGCTACCCACAGCAGTATTCTGGCCTGGAGAATTTCATGGACTGTATAGTCCAGGGGTTGCAAAGATTGGAACACTACCGAATGACTTTTCCTTTCATTATTGAAGTATAATTGCTTTTTTTATTCCCACTTAGCTCACCACTCAGTTAGGTCAGCACTGAGCTCCTTGTGCTACAGTAGGTTCTCATTAATCACCTATTTCATATATAAAAGTATCTATACATCAATCCAATCTCCCAATTCATTCCACCCCCCTATTTCCCCCTTGGTGTCTGTAAGTTTGCTTTCTACACCTGGGTCTCTATTTCTGCCTTGTAAATAAGTCTATTTGTACCATTTTTCTGGTTTCCACATATAAGTGTTATTTCACAAGGTATGTTCTTCTCTTTCTGACTTCACTCTGTATGACAGTCTCTAGGTGGAAATTGTTTTGATTTTGTCTTTTTGTCTAAACAGAAGCTTTTTCTCTCTTATAGTCTAGACATAGTGCTGATCCCAGAAATGTAGTTTTCTGAAGAAAGCAGTTGGTCCACTTTTGGAGTTATGGAACAATTCATGGACCAGGCATAAAACAGAGGAAAAGAGATGCTGCTTAGTTTTAATTGTATTATCACCAAGATCATAATATATCACTTGCCACAGGTACGTTTATGGGGACATTTCAATTTTTTAACACAGAAATGCTATTTTTGTATAGTAGGCATCTGCATAGCCACCAAAAAAGGCTATAATGTTAGGCAGAATGATATTATGGAGAAACTCTTGGGCATGATAATTAGCTAAAACTGTTCTCCTGAATGTGATGGGAGAGCATAAAAAGATCTATATAGATAAGAATGAGATAATCAGATCATTACTTGCATTTCAAAGTAAGTCATTCAGGGCAATGTGATGAAGAAATGAATCAATGAAAGCAGAGGTGCTCTCTCTCTACACTGGAGCCCAAAGTCACCAAGGTCCTTAAATCCTAAGCCAGTAAATGCCTGGTGAAGGTGCAACAGACCTTTATTAAAAATAAATTAATAAATAATAAATATTAATAATAAATTAATATAAGTAAATCCAGTCACACAGAGTCACCAGTAAGCAGGAAGAAGAAAAAAAAATGACTTTACTATACATAGTTGCTTATTGTTTTCAAATTCAGTTTTCAAAATGGAGAGCACAAATTATGTTAGGTCACTTTGAAACCACTATTCTGCAGTAATAATGTTTATATTGCTTAGGTGAAGTTGCTATATAACAAATGCTGGGGGAAGGTCATCAAAAGGTACAAAGTTCCAGTTATAAAATAAATAAGTCCTGGAGATGTAATGAACAACATGATGACTGTAGTTAACATTCTTGTATGATATATTTGAAAATTGTCAAGAGTGTAGATCTTAAAAGTTCTTATCACAAAGAAAAAAAATTTTTTTCTGTCTTTTTTTCAACTATTTGATGTGATGGATGTTAACTAAGCTGAGATGGTAATCATTTTGCAATATATCTAAGTCAAGTCATTTTGTTATAGACCTTGAAAACACTGTATATAAATTATATCTCACTTATTTATATACTTATATAACACTGAAAGAAAAAATAAAGTCAGAAATATCACAAGAATGTAGCAAAGATCTTGGAATTAAGACTGCCCATGGAACACCTGGATACTGTTCCTGGGCATGAAGAGTCCTATTTGCAGACTTAATGGGCATCTTAGGGTACACATTGAAAGAAACTCTAGGACTAATTATTCTTAGCCAGAAGGCAATACCTGGAAAAGAGCTTCCAGGGAGGACAACAAAATCTCTCTGAATAAGGTACCTCAGTCCTTTCTTAGGACAATTTTTGTTTGACGGACAAGTTTGTGCCACTGAAGTACATCTAGTTCAGTCTCCAGAAGCTTTTTACAACTTCCTCAAAGAGGCGATTTCCTTTAGAGAATTCAGTGATGTGTAATGAAATAGTGTCCATCGAAATACAGACTAATTAATTACAGGGTCACTGAGGCTGAAATAAATGGGTAGAGCCAATTATGGCCCTTATTGATTTAACTGGAAACAAGAACAATAATAAAAACCCATGTCTGGAAAACAAGGCTTGACTGAGCCACCACCAAGAGAAAGGAATAAAACTCTGGGGCCTCCGTAGACTTTGGAGGCAATGCATACCATATTATGATGCTCAGTCTAAACTCACTTGACCAGTGGCTCGAAGGCTTCTTGTTCTGAGTAAGTTCCAGGGTGAGAGAAGGCAAGGATTTCAGGCCACACCTCTGGTGTGCTTACTCCTGGTGTTCTGCTCTTCCTCGGGTCATTAGGTTCTTGGTGATTGCACAAACTACCATGTATCTTTTCCATAAGTTCATCTACTTTGTAAGGGAGCCCAGACTGATTTCAGAATCTTGGAACTAATTAGCTTTACTGATAGATACAGTAATAAATAGCACTCACATAGAAGTAAAATGATCACTGACCCTAAAAGCAGTGTAATCAATCAGAACACATTGTTGCGCAAATGGAAGTCAGTGTAAATGCATAACCAAATATCTGTGAGAAAAAATGCCAACAATAATCATGAGTTTCAGAAATTGGCTGGAGTCCATGTTATGTTCCATAAGGTTGGGCTTGTATGAAGGGCAATCAGAGCATCCCTCAAGATGCATGCAGAGTTCAAGAAATATTTTTGGATTAATGAAGCTCATGAGGCCATAAAACTGGGGATGTGAACATTCATAGCAGCTTGATTTGTAATAGCCCCTAGCTAGACACAACCATATTATCCATCATCAGGCAAATGGAGGAAAAAATATCATGTAGTGATAAAATGGACCGTTATTTAGTAATAAACAATGAGCTACTTGATAGATGCAACCATATGTGTGAATCTCACACAATATTATGTTGCATGAGAGCATATACTATACATTTTCTTTTACATAAAGTTCTAGAACTGGCAAAAACTAATCTGTACTAACAGCTGTCACATCAGTGGTAGCCTGAGGTAAGGGGGAGGGAAAGACTTTAAAGGGGCGAAAAGCAAAGCCATATACTGGATGATGGAAATGCTGTATAGCCTGAGAGGAGTGGTGGTTCCAATGATATATACAATTATCAAGTCTCATCAAATACATCACTCTTAGAAGTACTCATTTAGTTGTACATAAATTATGTCTCAACAAAGTTGATTAGAAAACTCATGAACTAGTCAAACACAAATGTATGGTAAACATTTCATTGTTTAGTCTCTAAATCATGTCCAACTCTTTTGTGACCCCATGGACCATAGCCCACCAGGCTCCTCTATCCATGGGATTTCTCAGGTAAGACTACAGGAGTGGGTTGCCACTTCTTTCTCCAGGGCATCTTCCTGACCCAGGGATCGAACCTACATCTCTTGCATTGTAGGCAGATTCTTTACTACTGAGCCACCGGAGAAGCTCGTAGTAAACATAAGCTCTGATTTAACACCGTAGTTTGTATAGATTTTGAACACCTGAATATGAATCTAAGACATTGCCTTCATTTAGTAGCTATACAATCTTGACTAATTTACCCCAGGTTTTATAGTATTGAAATCCTCACATATTTCACAGTGAGGATTAAAGGAGAACCTGAAACTACCTAGCACACAGTAGAAACTCAAGACTCTAGTTTCCATAGACTACTGAGTTGAATTCATGGTGCTCTGAGTAAAGCTACATACTAGCTTACTTCTGAGGAAAGCAGAATTAGCAACTGCTTGCATGTAGATTGCTGTGGGGCAAGAAATCATAATTAGACTGAATTATCACTATCTGTGGAACACCCAAGAAAAAAGGTTCTAAACTCATGAGACTGAGTATTCATATCTGGCATACACTGTTGGGCAAACAGAATTCTGTGAATCTGAAGCTAGGCAGGGTTGGAGCATGTTCTCTGGAGTCAAGACAATCCTAGCTCACTGCTATTTACCAAGTAAGAACTTTAAGCATGCCAAGTTCCCTTCCTAAGCTCAGATTTTCATCTGTAAATGGGAGTATATACAACACCCACTTCAAATGGTTGCTGTGAGAATTCACAGTCAAAACATTGAGCACAACATTATTTTGTAATTACTAAACTGATGTTTTCTCTGTGTTTATTTAATGGACCTATCCATTGTAGTCTGCTTGTTATTTTTGATAGCTTTATTTTAAACAACATACACAATAAGTCCTGTTTTTTAAAATTTGAATGACTTTAGAGAAGTGAGAAAGCACTGTACAGGGCTCTGGTTATAACTATAAACTTACTATGACAAAGCATATTGTAGGCTCTTCATGTCTACAGGTATCGATACAAAGAAACGAGAATCTTCTGAAGAGAAAGAATATCAGAGCTACCCTTGACAATTACCTTCAGAATCATTCCAGGGGAATCTTCAGGGAGTTAAGCATTTATTACCAGTAATAATTTGCATGGGCATCTCTAGTGGGAACTGGCAAGTGTTAGTTAGAACAGCTCACTGGGAGTAGATGCCACCTAGACCGTGAGTTTTTTTGAAGCTTCATTCAATTTTCTACACTTATCATCTGGGACATAATACACCCTTAACAGTTGTTAGCTGGGGTGGGGGAAAAGGAGAGTGAGAGCAAGCAGTACCAATAACAGCTTGTATACAGGAATCTGAACTTCTTCTCAAGCCTCCTTTCAGAGAAAATGATAGGAATGATTAGCAACCATTCATGAGCAATGATCAAAATTGACAGGAAATACTAAAGGAGGCACACCTAGAGAGCATGGAACATTAACAACATAGGCTATTTAATTTATACAGGAAAGAGTTACAATTAGTAGAAAAAATATGCCATATGACTGTGAAAATAAGAGGTTTCCCTTAGGTTTTATTCAAAATTAGTCTAAATAGTTGAGCCACACAAAAGATAAAGAAGTTACATTTTAACACCTCGAAAGCTACCCTATTAATTGGTAAAATCAAATACAAAGAGGATAAACAAGCTGAGATCAAACCTTATGGTTTCTTCATGCAATGCTGAAGACTTAATTTCAGGATACAAAAGTACTCAAAGAGTATTTTGTAATTACAAACCAATAAGAAAATCCAGCCAGGAGGAATAATTATATAATTTCTGCATGGCTTCATTGTGCAAGCTCAGAGAGCAGGAAAAAATAGACTCCTCTATTATTATGAGTGCTGCAGAGAATGACTCACCATTACAATTGGGATGGCATCCTAGATTAGTTTTTTTTTCTTTTTTTTTTCTCCCATTATGTAGCATATAAGAAATTAAGCAGAATATATTTCTTAGTAATTTTTTAAAAATTTAGAAACTCCAAACCCTGATTCAGTTTCTGAGACTCTTGCCGGTAACAAGATCAGCAACAGGGTTAAGCTTTTATTAAAAATATAAGAAATTTCTCTTTTGAAATGTTTTTCATATGTCTTAAATTGTTGGTTTTCACTGGCAGGAAATTAATGTATATCTTCAGTGACCTGTAGTTTCATAAATATTTATGATAGCAAAATGCCATCTGTGTAAATAACTGGGGTTTAGTTTTAAATTCTTAAGACTAACATCATATATTACAGTAAGAAACATTTCATTTGCTCTAAATTTGCTGCTGAGTTTTAATCAGTAAATATTACAACAACCTCACTGCAAATCTACATATTATTAAGAATACATTACAGCACTCAAGACTAAATATTTATTGGTAATAAAGTAATAACATAACTATAAACAAATTATTCTAAAAATAAAAATAATATTTTTAGAAGCTAGCTGAACCTAGTGGAGTAATTTTTTCACAGTATATGTAAATCAAACATACACTCTCAACTTCTAGCGATGTATATATATATCATTTCTCAACAAAATTGGCAAAAAAATCTTTTAATTATCCATTTATCTCAAAAAGAAATTGAAAATTTATAAATTTTTGCCCCATAAATTATGTTTATTTTCTCATTTCCATTATTATTTTTCAGCAAATCTTATAGAAAAGCTAAAGAAAATGTAAGACCTCCTTTTACTATAAACCTTGGTAATCCTTCATCCAAAACTGAACTCAGCCTTGGATGTTTTGTCTGAGAAATACAAACAAGAAAATGCTAAAGGGAAGCAGGGGTAAGCTGTGGTATAAATAGTCCATCCTAAAATATGCTATAATATAGAACCTTGCTCATATTTAGCCCTATAACCCATCTCTAGTTTAATTTACATGTTTTAGACTCATATACTAGAAATTCAAAGATAAAACGAAAACCAAGCCCTGAGATGGAGGCTTACCCAGCCTCTGAAATTCCTCACACTCTGCCCTACAGGGTCCTCATGTAGACTCTAGCCATGCTTGGACTACCTAGGTCAGATCTCAGCTATGGGACTAATCAACCTTTTTACCTGGGAACAGATGCCTAGCAAGCATATTGCTGAACCAAGCCAGCGGCTGGCAAAATGAAAGAAGGTCTTTTTGATAAATAATCCACATTTAATAGTATTGATTATTATTATCCAACTCCAAAAATTTTTTTTAAGCTAGGAAATGATTATACATCTAACATGACTAAGACGTCTCCATTCTTCCTGCTCTCTTCACTTTCTTCTCAGGGTGACTAGACCCATCTATTCTCTGGTCATTGGGCTGTGTGTGCGCGACACTGTCATGCAAGCTGGGCTTCATGGGTCCCAGAAGCTCTGTGCTCCAGGCCAAGTAACTCCTGCTTCTGAACATTCAGGGATCCTGAAACACAAGCCTTCTGGGAGATCATTTGAACCTAACCCAGAAGCAGATTTCACTTCTATGGGGTATATTATAAGTTTCCCTGAAGGAAACTGGATTGGAAGGAGAAATTAAAAGAAGCCCCAGAGAGAAAATACACAGATGCGAGGGTGGCAAGCAGTACAGACCATGGTGAGGAATGGCAGAGGTTCTGGGAACAAAGTGACTGTGCCCAACCACTTGGAAGCCATACTACTGCCACCAGGGGCCACTGTGCTTGGGAGATGACAATTTATTAGCTGACTCCTCATAGGTTGCTTCAGCTCCCTTTCTCACCTTACCCCTTTGCCCCTGCATCACTGTATGTGTCTAAAAAGATCCCAGCAGGAGGGTAAATATTAATTACTACTGTGTCATGAAGAACAGAGTCACTCATTCTCTCCATTTCTCTTTGTGACCATGCCATGAATAATGTGGGGTCTTAGTTCTTTGATCAGGGATCAAACCCACCTCCCTGCTGCATTGAAAGTGCAGAGTCTTTAACCATTGAACTGCCTGGGAAGTCCCTAGTCAGTCTATCTGAATGTAGAAAAATAACAGGGAAGGCAACAGGGCATAGATGCAAGAAAATAGGATTTGAAACTGTTACTGGAAAGGGCCATTTACTGGTTGTATGACTTTTCTGCTGAAATTAATAAGAATAACATGATGAGTGAGTGTAAAGTCAAGATACAGAACTCTAACAGCAACTATTTTGCAATCACTCAGAAGAGTGGATTTTTGTATAATGCTTAATTAATGACCTCTACATCCAAGACTCACTAGGAAAGGGGCTTGAGGCTCCTTGAAGGATATAAGACACTTGGTTTGCTACTAGGTCTCCAGATTCAAATTTAGGATAGTAACATTAATAGTGTATTAATACAAAGCCACCGCCTACTTGGTCTCCACTCTCATTTTTCTTGTAACTGAGTACTTACTGTAGCAGTTGTGGACTTGGTCCAAAAAAGCTCTCTGCAAAGAAAAGTACTAAAAGCAGTGTGACTGCCTTGGCCCACTTCTCTTGAGTCCATTCAAGCACACTAACTTGCCAACCTAACAGAAGCCTGTTCCTTCCTCTTCTAGTGTAACAGCAGTAAATTTTGAACAGAAATATACAGCAGTAGGGTCTTCCTTTTCCTTCTTAAACTGAACGCTAGTGCATTTTGAATACTTTCAGGATGAGTAGTTAGGGATTCCAAATGTTGTCTATGTATTTCTTATTTACCTTAATCTTAAGTTTTAGTTTTTTTCTTTATTTGGATCTTTTGAGTGAAAAAAATAAATTTATACAAAATATGAACTTC
Organism: Antilocapra americana; assembly: GCA_007570785.1. NCBI lineage: Eukaryota > Metazoa > Chordata > Mammalia > Artiodactyla > Antilocapridae > Antilocapra > Antilocapra americana. The sequence continues at coordinate 4,033,761 of ML661344.1, read as the reverse complement.
ATTCAGGTCATAAACGAAAGATTCTGAAGAAACCAAAGCCCTTCAGGTTTTGTACCCTTCCTCATCAGCAACAGGAAAAGAGCAGTTTCCTCACTGTAGTTTAGGTGGCATATCTGTTCAGTTCAGTTCAGTCGCTCATTCATGTCTAACTCTTTGCGACCCAATGAATCGCAGCACACCAGGCCTTCCTATCCATCACCAACTCCCAGAGTTTACTCAAACCCATGTCCATTGAGTCAGTGATGCCCTCCAGCCATCTCCTCCTCTGTTGTCCCCTTCTCCTCCTGCCTTCAATCTTTCCCAGCATCAGAGTCTTTTCCAATGAGTCAACTCTTTGCATAACGTGGCCAAAATATTGGAGTTTCAGCTTCAACATCAGTCCTTCCAATGAACACCCAGGACTGATCTCCTTTAGGATGGACTGTTTGGATCTTCTTGCAGTCCAAAGGACTCTCAAGAATCTTCTCTAACACCACAGTTCAAAAGCATCAATTCTTCAGCACTCGGAATTCTTCACCATTCAACTCTCACATTCATACATGACTACTAGAAAAACCATAGCCTTGACTAAAAGAACTTTTGTTGACAAAGTAATGTCTGCTTCTTAATATGCTATCTAGGTTGGTCATAACTTTCCTTCCAAGGAGTGTCTTTTAATTTCATGGCTGCAATCACCAACTGCAGTGATTTTGGAGGCCCCCAAAATAGTCTGACACTGTTTTCACTGTTTCCCCATCTATTTCCCATGAAGTGATGGGACCAGATGCCATGATCTTAGTTTTCTGAATGTTGAGCTTTAAGCCAACTTTTTCACTCTCCTCTTTCACTTTCATCAAGAGGCTCTTTAGTTCCTCTTCACTTTCTCCCATAAGGGTGGTGTCATCTGCATATCTGAGGTTATTGATATTTCTCCCAGCAATCTTGATTCCAGCTTGTGCTTCTTCCAGCCCAGCGTTTCTCATGATGCACTCTGCATATAATTAAATAAGCAGGGTGACAATATACAGACTTGATGTACTCCTTTTCCTATTTGGAACCAGTCTGTTGTTCCATGTCCAGTTCTAACTGTTGCTTCCTGACCTGCATACAGGTTTCTCAAGAGACAGGTCAGGCGGTCTGGTATTCCCATCTCTTTCAGAATTTTCCACAGTTTATTGTGATACACACAGTCAAAAGCTTTGGCATAGTCAATAAAGCATAAGTAGATGTTTTTCTGGAACTGTTTTTTTTTTTTTTTGATGATCCAGCAGATGTTGACAATTTGATTTCTGGTTCCTCCATCTTTTCTGAAACCAGCTTGAACATCTGGAAGTTCACAGTTCACATATTGCTGAAGCCTGGCTTGGAGAATTTTGAGCATTACTTTACTAGCTTATCTGTGGAATACTTCAATTCAGTTTTTACTGTGAGAAACACCATTTCTGAATATTCTGCTTATAAAGCAATAAACGTGATGTGTCTGGCTGATTTTCTTGACCTCTTTACCAGAAGGAAAGATAGCTGCTGGCTATGAGATATTAACATGTTTAAATTTTTTTTCTTCTTTGGATAGGTGAAATGAGTTGATTTATCATTTGTTATGGCCAAAAATATGGTTCTAGGCCAAGCATACAATTAGACATGATCCATTTTCAAGTGCGAAGAATATGGAGAAAGAATAAAAATCCAATTTTCAAATTTATATTTTATTCCAAATAAAGAGATCTAACCTAGGCCATAAGTGGGAGAGTCACAACTATTTATAGCATTCTAGCTGCATGAAAATTAAATTACCAAGAGTGTTATTTGTATTTATTAAATTTAACAGAGACTGAAGCAACAAAAAAGCGGATTCAGACTTCAATCTCTGAAATTTGCTTTAGCAGAGCAAGTTATTTTTCTGATTTCAGATTTATATGGTTCTCAACCTCTTTCTGTCATTTTCTTTACCCTGAACTCCTGCTTAGTGTTCTTTTTGTTGCTATTGTTCTATCTACATTTCTGACTAGTGATAAACCTTCTTACCAATCAAAATAGTACAATCTTCATGTAAAAAACAAATGTGAGGGGATGGACTGCCTACAGAACCTTCTCATGCTCAGACTGGGGCACCTGATATTTTTCTTACAGATATGTGCTGGCCTAAGGGACATGCCACTTTGCAGAAGTCCTTCATGTCTGAAGTTGTGATGGCAAAACAACCCTCAACTCTTTAGTGCCCTAGGTAGTATCTCTTTGAAAAAGTAACAATGTCTTAATCTCAGTACCTAGACTGTTGATACAGGAAGGCCTTGGATATAATTCTGTCATTTCAGAGATCAAGAGTAATTAAGATCCAATAAAAAAACAAGTGACTTGTCCAAGGTTATCTAATTTGCAGTAGAGCTGGCTCCAGATGCAGGCCTCCTGATTCCTAGTCTAGAATTTTTTCCCCATACTGTTTGGCCTTGGCAGGCTATAAGCAATTTTCACTTTTAAAGTTATAATTTTTTTTTAACTTAGTTCCTCAAAAAAGAACATATTCCTGGAGCTTCATGGCTTTGTGTCATTATCAAGTGATCAATGTGCAGAAATTCAATAAAATGCTTTATCAAAGTTTCAGCCTCTTCTTGCAAGGGTCTCTTAAAATCCATCGAATATACTAGTTTTATAAGTCATATTAACTACTAATTTTTATGAACAAGACAGGCAAAAGAGAAGGATAACAGAAGTGAAGAAGGTAATGAAATTCCCCAAGATCCAATAGTTCCAGGAGACTTAAGAACTTGGTAACATATTTCTTATTTTACAGAAAAGAAAAAAAGAAAACAGATTAGAGATCTGGGTTATTTTGCCAAGGGTCTACTTACATGGTAGAGCTAGGATCTCAACCTGAACCACTTTGACTTACAAGCACAAGCTTGTTGAGTCAAATGTTTGTAAGTCAAGTATAAAGATAGAGGAAGTTGCTCTTTAGAAAGATCAAACTATGATCAAACTTTTAAGTCTCTGACACAAAAATTTTCCCTATATGACTTCTCTGGTCCTCTGTCAATATTCCCCATAGAAGAAGGTAAAGTTACCTAAATGATTTCTTAATGCTGTTAATTATCAAAGCAATGTTATTTAAACCTTTAGGTGATTTTGTCAGTCAACAATCTCGCTAATATTCTTTCCTACGTAGAGAAATGTACAGAAGGTCACATACAACTTTTGCAACCCCCTGTACTATAGTCCACCAGGCTCCTCTGTCCATGGGGTTTCCCAGGCAAAAATATTGGAGTGGGTTGCCATTTCATTCTCTAGGGAATCTCCCCAACCCAGAGATAGAACTCTCATCTCCTGCGGCTCCTGGGTTGGTAGGTGGATTCTTTACCATTGAGCCCCCTGGGAGGTGATCACAGGAGCTCTAGAAAAGTATACATTTTTCAGAGTAGCTCTGTTCTGGTGCCGTGGTGACTAGATTGGCTACATACAGGAGGCCACCTTAGTCACATTTTGAGTTCATTTGTCATTTTCAGATTTCTCATTAGAAGAGGCTAAGGGTTAAACTCCAACCAATAAGCTGTGCACTATTGATTATTCATTTCAGAAAACACATTTTTATCAAATTTTTATAAGATACACAACAGATAGCAGAAATGTTCTGAAAAGATGAGTACAAATCAGTTTAGCTGAATTTTTTTAAAAAGTCACTACTAGTAATGACTCTTTAAAAATTAATAGTAATGACTCACTGTTATATAGAGTTCAAGAGTTGACAAAATAGTTTCATATATATATAAATCTCATTTAATTCTCATAAGCAACTCTTCTGTAAAAATCAAACATTAAATGACCCATTAGTCAGTAATATGAATTGGGCTAGGCCTGAGAGATACAGAAAAAAGTAAGAAACAGTCCAGGCCTTCAAGGAATTCACTATTTTTATTATTTTCATCATATATAACATACTAGGTAAGTAAATCTTATAAATTAGAATATACTTGCCCATTGAATCCAGTTATATCCAGGACTGAGGCTGAAGTTGATACCACAGTTTATTCTTCTCATACTCCATCAAACTTCTGTTTAGCTTGGGAGTACAGATGTGGGGGAAATGGCCAACATTTTTTTTTAAACAGTCTCTCTTAATTTATTAATTTTTATTTTATGGTTTTTGTAAATCTGAGACTTTAAAGGCAATGTACACCCTTGTAATTTCCATTGCCTTTAATACAATGCTTTGCCTTTCGAATGTTAAAAGGAAAAGTTTTCAGTATACGTTAGCTTAACTAGAAACAGAATCCAAATTATCAAGTTCATGTATGACTTTCAGCTAAGCAATTCCAAAGGTACAAATGCTAAATATGCAATTATATATTACCCTGGGACTCACAACTAAGAAGATGAAGACTTGGGGAGAGCTTACATGGGCAAAAGAAGGTGATTAAGGGTTAGGCAAAAGAACTTATGAAAAAAGGTTGAAGGAATCTGGCTTTCAGATGAGAGCAGAATAACATCTTGATAACAATCTTCATGTACATGAGGAGTTATTACACCAGCTGTGTTTTACCTCTAAGAATGGAAGAAAATGAATTCAAACCAAAGCCCTAGGGATTTAGGTTAGCTCTAAAAAATGATTCGCTGAAGAGTGAGACTGTCAGTTACTGGAGAAGGATACCAGGGGAAGTTATGGGATCTCCCTTAAAAACAAAAATGATTTCTAATCTCTTTTTATAGCTCAAACGTGACATGGCCCCAGGCAGAAAGGCAAATCAGATAGATGGCTCCACAAAGTTCTTTTCAGCATAATAACTCTATCACTATGATGATTTCAGCTCCTGAAAGCATCTTTTTATGGCAAAAGACCATTTGATGCTAAAGTTACAGTACCTAACGTCTCCCTTTCATTTTGCTAATAGTTTCATATAAACAGTAATCTAAATTTATGGTTTTCCTTCAAATGTCAGCTAGAAACAATTTAAAATTGTTTTGATCATTTTTATGAGGGTTAAAATGCCTAATGTAGGAAAGTGCTAATATTTATTAAAATCTTGTCATACTAACTCATTATTTCATTTCCATCCCAAACCATGGAGAACCCCAGTGGAGATTGTCACTATAAAGCTCTGAGATAATAATATCCTCCTTACAAACATCCCCACAAGATTTTCCTCACCAAATTAAGTTGGTAGTGAATTTCAGAGGTTGCTCAGAAGCAGACCAAGCATAGCAGAGGAATATATGGGATATGATGAATTCAACGTATGAACTCCACCCAGTTCATTTATTCAACAGCAAAGAAATAGGATCAGGCTCTTTAAGTCATTAGTGCAGGATCATACAGGTTAGCAGAATTCAAAGCTGAGATCAGAATTCAAGTGTTTTGACTACCTATAAGTGTCTGTTTTTGAAAGCATATTTTTCATCTTGAAAGAACCAAAGGAGAGTTTAAAAATAATTATGCTTCCAAATATATCCAGATGCTAAAAGACAAGACAACTTGAAATTCCTTTGTTGTGGAAACATCGGACTTTTCTCTTTGGGGTAGGTGGATAGATTGGGACTTTGAGACTGACATGTACACATACTATATTTAAAATAGATAGCCTACAAGGACCTACTGTACAGTAAAGGGAACTCTGCTCAATATTCTGTAATAATCTAAGTGGGAAAAGAATTTGAAAAAGAAAAGATATATGTATATGTATATATATTTGCTATTAACCTGAAACTAACACAACATAATAAACTATAGTCCAATATAAATAATTTTTAAAAATCATATACCCTCTTGCACTGACAGATATATATAAGTCATTCCATTCATATGTAATTACTATATTCTATAAAATCCATATCAAATCCATATCTTTTTTAATGGATTTGATTGATGCTCACTTGCCAATTTCCCCCTTTAAGAGTAGGGTTTAGAGGCAGAAAAACAGGTTAATCCTAACTACTGCACAATTGCACTCATCTCACACGCTAGTAAAGTAATGCTCAAAATTCTCCAAGCTAGCCTTCAGCAATATGTGAACTGTGAACTTCCAGATGTTCAAGTTAGTTTTAGAAAAGGCAGAGGAACCAGAGACCAAATTGCCAACATCCAAAAGATCATTAAAAAAGCAAGAGAGTTCCAGAAAAACATCTACTCCTGCTTTATTGACTATGCCAAAGCATTTGACTGTGTGGATCACAACAAACTGTGGAAAATTCTTAGAGAGATGGGAATACCAGACCATCTGACCTGTCTCTTGAGAAACCTGAATGCAGGTCAGGAAGCAACAGTTAGAACTGGACATGGAACAACAGACTGGTTCCAAATACAAAAAGGAGTACATCAAGGCTGTATATTGTCACCCTGCTTATTTAACTTATATGCAGAGTGTATCATGAGAAACGCTGGGCTGGAAGAAGCACAAGCTGGAATCAAGATTACCGGGAGAAATATCAATAACCTCAGATATACAGATGATACCACCCTTATGGCAGAAAGTGAAGAGGAACTAAAAAGGCTCTTGATGAAAGTGAAAGAGGAGAGTGCAAGAGTTGTCTTAAGGCTCAACATTCAGAAAACTAATATCATGGCATCTGGTCCCATCACTTCTTGGCAAATAGATGGGGAAACAGTGGAAAAAGTGTCAGACTTCATTTTGGGGGCCTTCAAAATCACTGGTGATTGCAGCTATGAAATCAAAAGACGCTTACTTCTTGGAAGGAAAGTTATGGCCAACCTAGACAGCATATTAAAAAACAGAGACATTACTTTGCCAATAAAAGTCTGTCTAGTCAAGGCTATGGTTTTTCTAGTAGTCCTGTGTGGATATGAGAGTTGGACAGTGAAAAAGGCTGAGCACTGAAGAACTGTTGCTTTTGAACTGTGGTGTTGGAGAGGACTCTTGAGAGTCCCTTGGACTTCAAGGATATCCAACCAGTCCATCTTAAAGGAGATCAGTCCTGGGTGTTCATTGGAAGGACTGATGTTGAAGCTGAAACTCCAATACTTTGGCCAGCTGATGCAAAGAGTTGACTCGCTGGAAAAGACCCTGATGCTGGGAAGGACTAGGGGCAGGAGGAGAAGGGGATGACAGAGGATGAGATGGCTGGATGGTATCACCGACTCGATGGACATTGGTTTGTGTGGACTCCGGGAGTTGGTGATGGACAGGCATGCTGCAATTCATGGAGTCACAAAGAATAGGACACAACTGAGCGACTGAACTGAACTGAACTGAATATTTCTGTGGCCTTGGACAAGTAATTAAACCTGTTTGTTTCCCCTTCTGTACAATGAAGGTATACCTGGGTTGACCAAGATATTATTATAATGTGTTAAATGCTTAGTACAGGCCTTGCAAACACTAAGAGCCCAGTAAAATACAGGTGCTATTGTTATTGTTGTTGTTACTATTATTATTATTATTCTCATACACTTCAACACTCAGAAAGTTACCCTGAGAGACGATGAGAGACATAGCCTTTCCACTAGGCATAACAGATATTAAAGAGCTCTCTCTTAGGAAAACCACCTCTCCCCTCCCTCTCAGGGTCAAAAGTTCAGTTTAACTGACAATTTCCGCATTTCCCGTGGAGCTAATCTATGTCAGAGGCTCTACTAAAGGCCGTGGATATAAGAATGAAGGAAACAGCTACGTGCTCTGCCAGGGTTTCATGGTCTAGAGTTAAAAGAAACAAATAGATAAATACAATGTGACATGGCAAAGAGAGAAGAAAGGACAGTACAGGTTGAGAGAGTGGGGGAGAATCGGGAAGAGCGGTGGGAGGAATTTGGAAAGGCTTGTTAGAAAATTCCATTATATCATTGAGTCTAAACTCTAAATAGCTAAATAGCTATTGATCCCTAAATAGCTTTTTTTTAACTAAAATTATATAGGCAAAAAGAAGTCACTGATAAAATTTGTCTCTTATTTGTTTCATCTTAATTCAGTTGGACAGAAAGGATTACAAAATATGAGTCTGAGAGAGACAGAAAGACAATTATTCCAGGCACCACGCCTGGTACATCAATAACTACTTGCTGGGTAAACCTTTTTCAGTAAATCTGTAATTTGTTGGGGGTAATTATCAATATAAGAAGGCCATTCTATTATCCTCCTATTTTTACTAACATGGTTCCTCAAAGATAATTATCCAGGTAATGTTCTCAATTCCTCACTTCAGTTTCCATCTGGATTCCTATTTGACAAAAGGTAGACATTAAAGGTGGTCATTATCAAAATCCTCAGGGTTTCTATTGACCAGATAATAACCTAGTTATATGGTGCACATCTGCTTGGATGTGAGGTAATAGTCTTAATGTCCACTAATTTTTAAGTACTCACAGTAAAAATATCTTACTTGTAATATTAATGTAATCCACAGATCAGCAGTATGAATACGTTCTGAGACTTTTAGATATGTAGGACAAATTACCTATGCTCTATCACCCATTTAAATAGCCTCAGATAAGATGTATGTGTGCATACTCAGTGGCTGGGTCGTGTCAGACTCTGCAGCCCCATGGACTTCAACCCACCAGGCTCCTCTGTCCATTGCATTTTCCAGGTCAGAATACTTGAGTGGGTTGCAATTTCATCCTCCATGGGATCTTCCTGACCTAGGAACTGAACCCTCATCTCCTATGTGTCCTGCATTAGCAGATGGATTCTTTACCACTGAGCCACCAGGGAAACCCTTTATCAGAATAAAAATGCACTAAAAAACCTAATTCGCAACTTGATAATATTGATTATATTTATGTAGTACTTGATTCTTAGAAGAAATAGAGTAGCCATTATAGTCAACAAGAGTATGAAATACAGTACTTGGATGCAATCTCAAAAACAACAGAATGATTTCTATTCGTTTCCAAGGCAAACCATTCAATATCACAGTAATCCAAGTCTATGCCCCAACCAGTAATGCTGAAGAAGCTGAAGTTGAACAGTTTTATGAAGACCTACAAGATCTTTTAGAACTAACATCCAAAAAAGATGTCCTTTACATTATAGGGGACCAGAATGAAAAGTAGGAAGTCAAGAAACAACTGGAGTAACAGGCAAATTTGGCCTTGGAATACAGAATGAAGCAGGGCAAAGGCTAATAGAGTTCTGCCAGGAGAATGCATTGGTCAAACACCCAATGTTGGAAGCAAACACCCTCTTCCAACAACACAAGAGAAGACTCTACACATGGACATCACCAGATGGCCAACACTGAAATCAGATTTATTATATTCTTTGCAGCCAAAGATGGAGAAGCTCTATACAGTCAGCAAAAACAAGACCAGGAGCAGACTGTGGCTCAGATCATGAATACCTTATTGCCAGATTCAGACTTAAATTGGAGAAAGTGGGGAAAACCACCAGACCATTCAGGTATGACGTAAATCAAATCCCTTAGGACTATACAGTGGAAGTGATAAATAGATTTAAGGGACTAGATCTGATAGACAGAGTGCCTGATGAAATATGGATGGAAGTTGTTGACATTGTACAGGAGACAGGAATCAAGACCATCCCCAAGAAAAAGAAATGCAAAAAAGCAAAATGGCTGTCTGAGGAGGCCTTACAAATAGCTGTGAAAAGAAGAGAAACAAAAAGCAAAGGAGAAAAGGAAAGATACTCCCATCTGAATGCAAAATTCCAAAGAATAGCAAGGAGAGATAAGAAAGCCTTCCTCAATGATCAGTGCAGGGAAATAGAGGAAAACAATAGAATGGGAAAGACTAGAGATCTCTTCAAGAAAATTAGAGATAAAAGGGAATATTTCATGCAAAGATGGGCTCAATAAAAGACAGATATGGTATGGACCTAACAGAAGCAGAAGATATTAAGAAGAGGTGGCAAGAACACACAGAAGAACTGTACAAAAAAGATCTTCATGACCCAGAGAATCACGATGGTGTGATCATTCACCTAGACCCAGCCATCCTGGAATGTGAAGTCAAGTGGGCCTTAGGAAGCATCACTATGAACAAAGCTAGTGCAGGTGATGGAATTCCAATTGAGCAATTTCAAATCCTAAAAGATGCTGCTCTGAAAGTGCTGCACTCAATATGTCAGCAAATTTGGAAAACTCAGCAGTGGCCTCAGGACTGGAAAAGGTCAGTTTTCATTCCAATACCAAAGAAAGGCAATGCCAAAGAATGCTCAAACTACTGCACAATTGCACTCATCTCACACGCTGTAAAAGAATGCTGAAAATTCTCCAAGCCAGCCTTCATCAATACATGAACCGTGAACTTCTAGATGTTCAAGCTGGTTTTAGAAAAAGCAGAGGAACCAGAGATCAAATTACCTACACCTGCTGGATCATTGAAAAATCAAGAGAGTTCCAGAAAAACATCCATTTCTGCTTTATTGACTATGCCAAAGCATTTGACTGTGTGGATAACAATAAACTGTGGAAAATTCTGAAAGAGATGGAAATAACAGACCACCTGACCTGCCTCTTGAGAAACCTGTATGCAGGCCAGGAAGCAACAGTTAGAACTGGACATGGAACAACAGAATGGTTCCAAATACAAAAAGGAGTATAGCAAGTCTATATATTGTCACCCTGCTTATTTAAATTATATGCAGATTGTATCATGAGAAAATTGTGCTGGAAGAAGCATAAGCTGGAGTCAAGATTGCCGGGAGAAATATCAATAACCTCAGATATGCAGATGACACTACCCTTATGACAGAAAGTGAAGAGGAACTAAAAAGCCTCTTGATGAAAGTGAAAGAGGAGAGTGAAAAAGTTGGCTTAAAGCTCAACATTCAGAAAACTAAGATCATGGCATCTGGTCCCATCTCTTCATGGCAAATAGATGGGGAAACAATGGAAACAGTGACTGACTTTATTTTTTGAGGCTCCAAAATCACTGCACATGGTGATTGCAGCCATGAAATTAAAAGACGCTTGCTCCTTGGAAGAAAAGTTATGACCAACCTAGACAGCATATTTAAAAGCAGGGACGTTACTTTGCCAAGAGAAGTCCCTCTAGTCAAGGCTATGGTTTTTCCAGTAGTCATGTATGAATGTGAGAGTTGGACTATAAAGAAAGCTGAGAGCCAAAGAATTGATGCTTTTGAACTGTGGTGATGGAGAAGACTCCCTTGAGAGTCCCTTGGACAGCAACCAGTTCATCCTAAAGGAAATCAGTCTTGAATATTCATTGGAAGGACTGATGTTGAAGCTAAAACTGATGTTGAAGCTAAAACTCCAATATTTTGGCCACCTGATGCGAAGAGCTGACTCATTTGAAAAGACCCTAATTCTGGGAAAGATTGAGGGCAGGAGGAGAAGGGGACCACAGAGGATGAGATGGTTGGAGGGCATCACTGACTCAATGGACATGAGCTTGAGTAGACTCTGGGAGTTGGTAAGGGACAGGGAGGCCTGATGTGCTGCACTCCATGGGGTCGCAAAGAGTCAGACCCGACTGAGCCACTGAACTGAACTGAATATTATTAACCTCACAGGGTTGTCTGTCAAACTTAAAGAAAAATGGAAAGACTGTTTTTTAAACTTCACTTTACTCTATATAGAGATTCAGCTGTTTTTCCAGCTGCATGCCATGCAGCTTGTTGGCTCAATCAGAAATGGAAACTGCCTGGTACTTGTGAGTCTTCTTGCCATTCCTGGTGGAGAAGGAGGACGGGTGTGCCTAAGAAGGGAAATGGTGGGCATTCTCCTACTGCCAGCAGTCCAATTGGCCAACAGAAAAAACAAATCAGCATTTGGACACATAGTTTTAGCATTAATGCTCAGCCAGGTCACTTAGTTGCCTTGTTACAGTGTGTAGAATAGATCCCATATAGTAAATTATTTTGAGGCTTAGGGTTATCATGTATTTAATGTTTTAAGCTGACAAACCAGCTTTAAAATTGCCAAAGGGTTATGTTTTGTCCTCTATTTCCTCTTGTATATTTTCTGTTTGCTATATTCATTTTAAAAAATATAACAATGAGAGTCTGTCTTTTTCCTTAGAAAATACAGTAGCTCTACTCTGTGCTCATATCATGATCTTTGGGCATCCCTCATCTAGAATGCAACACAAAAGACTGTGTATAAAGAGAGACCAGGGGACAGGGTGCTGGAACTAGGCTGGGCAGTTAGATCAGTCCTGCCCCCAAGGAAAGCCATTTCCCAGGCCACTTTCTGCTTTAGATATCGCTGTTGGTAGAGACAAACTGGGTGCAGACTATGATATCCAAGAGCCCTGGACAAATGTGGATCATTGGGACATAATCTGATTTTAGAAGGACTTATCCAACTGGCATTCCTTATCTGAGGCTTTCCCACATTTCTGGATAGTTGATGACATTTTAATAATTTTGTTTTAAATGCAGGGAAGGAGAAAAATGTCTGCCCATGATCTCAGAAAATACAACAGCTATGCCTTTGGAGTGAGGGCTGGGTTCTGAATCAGTGTTTCTCTGTTCCTTCATTTCTTTTTTCTGCAGGTTTACTAGACACCATGGACTAGTTTGAAACCTCGCAATGACGTCAATGGGGCAGAGAAATTGGAGCAGCGGAGACAGCTGCAATGCACCAAGTCTACTGAGGTTTTATTCTTTTCTCCCAGGGTGACATCTGAGACAGATATTATCAATCAAGCCCTCTTGGCTCAGCACCATATCAAAGGTACTTTATCATTCAAAGCAGTAAAAGCTGCAATTAGATGAGCTGCTCAGCTTTTTCCCTAGGAATATCTTGTTCATGACAATTAATAATGCAATTAAAACTAAATTAAACAAGAGAATGCTCACTAAAATATTTAATTTAAATATGGAAATTCTTTCCTTTAATGGTTCAATTTTCAGCTTATTAAAGACCATTCTCTCTCTATATTTTTGTATAAAAAAATCAAAACAAATTATGACCTCTTTTGAAAATACTAACAAAAGCCAAATGATAAACTTTAGCCAGTTTCCAAGAAATGTCCAAATGTCCAGCAGAAAACATAGGTGTATCTATCTATTTATCTATAGCAAAACTTTACTATTATTTAGAAAACAACAACAACAAAACCCAGGGAACCATTCACAGAAAGGAAACCAGCATTCTGTGAATTCACATTTCTTTCAAAAATATTCAAAATAAAACCAAAAAGAAGAAAACAGAGCCCACTGCTCTTGTGTTTGTTAAGCAGAACATATTATTTACTGACTTTTAAGAGTGTTTTCTTAGGAATAATCTTCCTTACCTGAATATAAAATAGCATATTGAAATCTGAAAAAAAAAATACCAGCACTTAATCTAATTACCTAATTTTAAAGTAAAGGTCTGCCTTCTCTCTGTCTCTTGCTCTCTCTTTTTGAAGAAGAAAACTTTACTAACAACACCCAAGACTAATCTTGGCAAATCTAACCAATAAACATCCTTCGAACAGATTTTCCTTTTCAAAGTTACCTAGAGGAGCTAGGCATAGAACACCCTCCCCAGAAGGAAGGTAACAAAACGGACAGCTGCCCTGCCTCTCCTTGATTTCTGAAAAGTTTGTCGGCAAACACAGTACTGGTGATAAAAAATAAGGGCAAAGTGGATGAGAGTGAAAACTAGGGATAAAAGGCAGGGAGAAAATACCAAAGTCAGTCTTAAGGTGATGTGATCAAACTGAATGAGACTCACAGCCATTTAGTCTAGAAAGTCAAAATGGTCCAAACCAAGAAATACAAACAATATTCTTCAGCAACTGCCATTATCTGGGAAGCATCACACCAGGCAATATTTTATATGATGTATATTTCTCTAGCTTAATAACAGATTCCAAAACTAGGAAAGGCCATGATGCAGGATACTGACTATTTCAATAAGGGCTATAAAAGAGAACATGGGTTTAGCCCAGCACTAAGAGTTTAGGTTAACTAGAATAACAAATGCCTTGGCAATTAGTCACGTTTACCCAAGTATAATGTACCAAAAGTGTTCTTTATTATTTAGATTTCAAGAATAAGTTTATTTTTTTCCAACTTCTTTCCTTCATTTAGCTGTGAAACTGACAATAAATCATAGCTAAAGCTACCAAATATCTTGTATACTATTTACAGGGCTGAGCTTCCTAACTGATCCAGCCCTAAATTTTCTCCCACCATGAGATTCATCATCCCTGTATCCATTCTTTTCAGTCAGCATAATGGTAATGACATGGGCACCAGGGCCTGGTGGATGTGGGTTTATATCCCAGCTCCATGTAGATACACATTCTTGAATGACTCAATGTGCGAAATGATAATGACATGAAGTGACACATGAATAAGCATCTTGTAGGGATTCTAAATGTGATAGATATTATTTTTAGATATTTCTTTAAAATGTGTATCATTGTGCTTCAGTGCCAAGTACTATGTATGCTAGGCAATCAAAACACACACACACACACACACACACAGAAAATAATACAAAATACACTGGGTAAACTAAGCTGGCAACTTGAGAATCATGCTTACCTTCCCATCTAATCATCTCTACCATTGCCAATAAAAGCAGAGTGGGGCTCTTGCCCAGCTAGGGGAAATCAGACCTCATCAGCAAGAGGTCGCCAAACATTGCCAAGGTTGTGGACAAGCAAGTACCAGCCCAAGTGGCCTCCCAGCCTGGAGGAGTCTACATCTTTTGCCTTTCTTGAATTGGTTTTCTCTTTATCTGGCCACAGAGGACCTCTTGCCTGGATTACCACATAGACTCCTAACCAGTTCCCTTGGTTTGAGCTTTACTTACAAGACCATCCTTAAAGGAGGGGTCCCAACCTCTAGATCTAATACTCGATGATCTGAGGTAGAGCTGATGTAATAATAATAGAAAGATACTGCACAATAAATGCAATGCACTCGAATCATCTGAAAGCCGCCCCTTCCCCCCGTCCCATGGAAACATTGTCTTCCACAAAACAGGTCCTAGATGCCAAAAAGGTTGGGAATCACTGTTTCAAAGAATAATCTAGCCATACCACTCTCTACTTTAACATTTCCATGACTTCTCCAAGCTTTTATGGAAAAAAATTCTGCAAGTCACAGAAGATCCTATATGCTATGCAGTTTGACTAATTTTCTAGCTTTTCCTCTTGGTGTGATCTTTAATATTTACTTGTGTCATTCAGTTCTCAAAATTATCTGTGCTATTTCATATTTCCATGTTTTCGGCCCTTTGCCTTCTAATTCCTATTATTTAATATTTTTGTTACAACAGACACTTACCCAGATTGCAATCCACACATTTGCTCACATGTCTTCTTATTCCCTAATCAAGCATGAGTCCCAAAGAGTAATGACTACCTATTGTTTATTTTTATATATCTCCTAGCTAGGCACAGGCTAGCACGCTGTTTTTTCTTTTTAAATTCTGAATGAATCAATAAACATTAGTATCTATAATTTCAGTTGACTCTCTTTAACAAGAAGAGATTTTAGAATTCTTCCTATAGAACAAGGATGTATCTTTAGGGAGACTCTTGGGCAATTAGGTCCAATTTCTTTCCCTCAGATGTTGTTTTGATTGAGGAAATAGGTACTGGATTCTGCAGCCATGAGAAAGGATATTAGAAGTTCTAGAATCAGATTCACATTCAAAATCCACACACTCTGAGTGTTCCCAGTTCTTCTAAACAATAATATAGCTTACCATTTCAATCCAGGAATTGCAGTGATGCCAGAGATCAAAGCCCACAACAGTCTATGCAGGAAGTTAATTAATCATTTATTGACAACTACTGGTACCCAAATGATCTGAGCATCCTTGATCATTTAGTCATTCATTCAGCAAATACTGATTGACAATCGTGTCATCCGAGACATTGCAAATGCAATGGTGAACAGATTCATTTATTTGTACTGAGCACATGCTATGGTATACTTCTTCCCTTGTAACACATGTTGATGTGTGACCATGATGGATGGCCCTTTTTGTCACTGGCGAGACCTCACTCTCACGCCATACTCCTGGGTCATCTTCTCCGTGCAAACTGTTTCAGTGTGCAGTTCCTACTCTCCACTGTATTCTGTGTTCTAATACAAAGTCCAGTCTCACTCTCTTTGTCTCACTAATACAAAGTGCAGATAAAAAAGAAAAGAATAAGTAGGCAGAGCAGATACCTGAATAGTCTGGCATTGACCAACTCACCACTTGATGCTATTTTGATATTAAACAAAAAAAACACAGGATTCTGTTTCCCTGGTAAGGTTGGCAAACACTAATGAATCGGTGACTTTGAATTAATCAAAGCAGTGAAAAATGAAATGGATTTTTTCTGATGGGTTATTGACAGGCAGAAACTAGGCTATTGAGCATATATGCTTCATCTTCCAAACAAAGGTCTTTGAGGGATCTCTCCTTTATTTACATCAGTTTCAGAACACAGTATACCTTATATAGCACCTTCTTGTCCACAGTACGAGTACCATAAAAATTTGTGGACTGTTGCTCTTGTAAGCAAGTAAAATATTTTCAGTCAAAAGTACCAAATATGTTAAGTAAACTGGGAAACAGATATTATTTTTCTGTTAATAAAAGCCACAAAAGAATTTAAATATATTCCTTAAATAAAATGCAAATATTTATAAATAATAAATCAAAAGCACTGCCATTACCATCAAGAAATCAATACTTATATAAATTGTCTTTAATATGTGAAAGTAAGAGTTTTAAAGTTATACAGACTAGAATTTGTATTCAAATTTTGCTTACAATATGTTCCATGCAAATGGGCAAATTAATACTATCCAAGCCTCGATGAGCTTCCCTGGTGGCTCAGATGGTAAAGAATCTGCTGGCAAAGCAGGAGACCTGGGTTCATCCCTGGGTCGGGAAGATCCTTTGTAGAAGGAAATGGCTACCCACTCCAGAATTCTTACCTGGAGAATCCCATGAACAAAGGAGCCTGGTGGGCTATAGTCCATGGGGTCACAAAGAGTTGGACACAACTGAGTGACTAAGCACACACACAAAAGCCTCAGCATTTAATCTGTAAGAAGAGATGACAGCTTATCTCATAGTTTATTATGAAGAATAAATATGTACGTATAAAGTATCCTAAACTGGCATAGAGCAAATATTTAATCCCTGGAGAAGGAAATGGCATCCCACGCCAGTATTTTTGCATGGAAAATCTCATGGACAGAGGAGCCTAGTGGGCTATGGTTCATGGGGTTACAAGAAGTGGACACAACAGAAAACTGAGCGCACAAATATTTAATATTTTTAAGTGATATACCACAGTTTTTTTATTTCAAGTATTTTGAGGAGGACAGGGAAAACTGTTACATGGTAATTTCAGAATATGTCACTATAATGAATAATAAATAAGAGAATAAGAGATGCATAGATCATCTCTTACTGTCTTAAAAAATAATTGTAGGCATTGTGATGAGACTTTATAGTATTTTAAAGTCTGAATTGTCATGCCAAGACTGGTTCTTTGTAGCATAGAAAGTTATTTTTAACTATATGACTAAATATTTTGGATTTTTCACAGCAAGAATGCCTACTGAAGCTTGTGACAACTCTTTCAAAGCTTTGCTTACTGAGCCATCAGCATACCCCACCATTAAGAAAGGCCACAGGGCATTCATCTTGCTTACTTAGAAATCAACACCATAGGCCTACACTAAGTATTTTTGAACTAGGTTTCCTAAAATGTCACAGAGGCTGAATATTTATTATCTGGCTTCAACATGCTATGGACATAAGCCTAAACTTGACTTATTCCTGTCTGAAGCTTTTGATACTTCTCAATGACAAAATATTCTTTCACAGCTTTAAAACTCTGTTGCTATAAAAATAAAGGTTACAAAGTGACTTTTAGTTTCAAAATAAAATCCTCCTTAAGGTCAAGCATTCACCAAGGGGTAAGATCAAAGACCAAAGATTCAGTCACTTGAAATCATGGAGATGCCTAAGTCCCAAGTCACACAATTTCAACTCATACACACACACACACACACACACACACACACACATTCATGCAGTCTTTTAACTTTTAAGCATTTATCAACCATTTACTATGTGCTAAACACTGTTCTGCACATGTAGGATATATTCATTAACCAAACACAAAACTCCCTGCCCTCATGGAAATTCACACCACACCTGCCCCCCCACCATGGGATGTGGGTGATGTGGGAGAAATGGAGACAAAATATAACAATACAGGTAAGCCATAGTGTAGGCTTTGTCTTTCCCTGGGCCAGTCATGCCCATATCTATCTTCATGCCTTTGGATTTGCTTTTCTCTGTATCCGGAATGCCTTCTTGTCATCCTAATAGACCAAGGTCACCTTCTCTATGAAGACTGTGCTAGCTCTCCTAGGCCACATGGAGCTTTACTGTAGCTTTTTTATGGTATTTATGATTGTCTTCTAACTGAAGATATATGTCTGTCTCAGTGGACCACAGATTCCTCCAAGTTAGTAACTAGCAAAGACAAATTCTTAGTAAGTATTGAATCACCAGGCCACTCAGTACAGAGTATATTCAAGTCACAGCTTCAATGAATATACATTTAAAGACTGAATGCAGTTTTATTCTGTAATAAGGGAAAGAAAAATTAGTTGTGAGGTTAGCTATGACTGGATGTTTCTTTGCACACAATCCACACCAAAGTTTGGACATAAACTTAGGAAAGACTATGTTTGAAATAATTATTTTATGTGAAATATAACGGCATTGTTTAACTAATAGGCAATTTGGCAGGCATGGCAATTCAAAAGCAAACTTTTAGTTAGCTAATACAAATAGCCTGGATAGAAATATTAATTTTGTAGCTTGATTATCTTTGAAAATGCTCAATTTTATCTGTGTTATAAACATTTGCATGTTGAATTTAGTTACGATGTTTATTTTCTTCAAGCTTCTAATTATCACAAGAAAATTAAATTACTGTGTTACTCTGAGAAGGAAGTCAGCCCTCTGACTAAGTTACTGTGACTGGCACAGTGGACAGAGATTCCTTTGGGGACCTGCAATTTAAGGTAGTCTAAGAGTGGAAGTCCTCATAAACTATGGCCCATTGCAGTATCAGATCTGTGGTTTTGCAGACTGGACCCCCTCAAAACATTATCTATCAGATTAGCAGACTGCTTCTTTGCCAGTGGTCTCCAGTTTTAGACTTTTCTTCAGTCTATCTTCACCTCAGAGAACCTTGCCTTAATTTATTCAACCATGCCATCCAAGAGGAAGTTGCATTTCTGATATAAAAGAACGTTTAGGAGCAGACTAACATCCATTTCTGCAATCAACTGTCAGGGTAATGTTAGATCTTCTACTAAACTGATAACTAGAACCATCTGTCTTTAACCAGTGTATAATACAAAATACTACATAGCTGTTGATATTAAATAAGAAGGCATTCCTTCTTGAACTTTTCTCTACTGACTTTTCAAGGACATGATTTAATGGGAAAAAAAAATTTCTCTACCCCAAATCTAAGGCAAATGCATTCACACTTCTCTTGCATAATCCCACCACTTGCTTCATGTTGAGAAAAGCAAATATGTGATGATCAATAGATTAATCTTACTTAGAAATGTGTGTTTTTTCTTGAACATGCTGTATGCGGTTCCTTTAAATACCATAAGGAGGAAGAAGTAAGGTAATTCTTCAAACATTATATACAGTTTTCCTTATAAAAATTCACTCATACTGTTATGGCTTGGTGAAAGTCTCAAGAGTAGTATAATGTCTACAGCACAGAAAAAAACTAATCATGATTATATACTTTTAGAAGGCCTGGGTGTTTATATTCCAGATAAATAAACTAGTTGTTGGTTGAAATGAGTTTTTCTGTTCTCTGTACCTAACAGTGACTACTAGTAAAAGATAATATATTTGATTTTTTGTGAATTTGAATTCAAATTTTATTGATTTTTGTTATAACTTCATCACAGGGACCCAGTCTTGGGCACACTTTTTCCTTTTTTTAATTAAAGCAAAGAGCCTTGTCTGAGCTTAAAAAAAAAAAAGAGTATCTTTCACAACATAATTGCACATAGAATTGTAGGCTAATGGCTGTCAAAAATCAGCTCTTGGACATTAGTTTCTGTCTGGTGTTTAGCAGTGACAAATACATTCTGTCAGGCTCTATAGATTTTCTATCTATTGTTGCAAAGAATAAACAAATACTTACTGATTTCTGGAAACATTTACAAATCTGTAACTTAGCTTCTAATATGGTTGCTTTGGGAGCCAACACAGGTTAAAGTTAAGCCCATAATCCCACCTACTAAACATATTAAATATGTGTGCCCTGTTTTAAGGAACCATCTAGTACAAATATATGTACATAAAACAAATAAATTGGAAAGTAATTTTACTATAAAAATAATTTTCTTATATCTAAAGGTTTTCCCTTAGGGTTCCTTTAAGTTTAGTTCCTCTAGTGCATTTAAGTAATGTGTACATATAATTAAACATTGAAAATGTAACTGAAAATGTAGAGCTCAATTTTATTTCTCATTGAATTCACCATAACTATAGCTCAATAGGGCAAAAAATGTCAGTAAAATAACTAAAAAATTATGTAAGTCAAATAAGCTCAACTGAAAAAAATAACTTTACACTTAACTCTTAAGGAGTTAATAAAAAGAGATAAATCTTACCAGGTAGAGGTCCTATAAAGGTACTCAATGCAACTTTCCAAGCCTTTAGTGTTGAACTTGGAAACATTTTACAAGATAAAATTGAGCAGTTTAATTGTGAGTTCCATTTTATCATTGCAAATTGACTGAGCCACTGGGTCTTCTCAAAGATTATTATAAACACAAATAGACTTCTGTGTGTTTAGCAGCACTGGACTGAGTTTTTTCCTACAAAATAGAGTATGAGTCTACTTCTATGTAAGCGCCCTTTTGCTTTCAGAGAAAATACTCTAACCAGCCTCTGCCTCCAGACTGGCCCCATCACTGACCTATGTTCTTCCCTGCTTTAAGCCCCTTAACAGTCCCCAGCCCAGCTGAAGTCATCAGGAATGCTTATCCAGTCTTATCTGTCTTTTCTACATTGTCTCCTGCAGCCACTTCCCTTCTTATGGTTTGGAACAACAACAGCTTTGCCCCCAGTGAATCACACTCAGCTGTATTATGCCTGGAAGGTCTTTCTCCTGACTCTGTCTAGTTATGGCCTACTTAGCCATCAGAATTCCAGCTATGAGTCACCTTCTTCATGCCTCCAGCTGATCTAGGTAAAGCTAAAGCAGGCTATAGCGTACATTACTGTTTTAACATATTTATTTATAAACAGTGATTTATTGGGGGTTTTCTCTATCTGATGGTCACACAACTTTAGATCCCAGAAGCCTAGTGCAGTACTTAGGTGCATAGTAAGTGCTCAGTAAATGTATGCTGGAAAGATGAATGAATCAACCCTATCAATAGGTAAGTGGAATTTTTAAAAAGTTAATTTGAACAGCATATCATAGCTAAAAGGAATCCACTGGATTTTTAAAAAAAACATCAACCAATTTATAAATAGGCAAGGTGATGCTATAAGGAGATAAGAGGCCTACATTATTTGAATTAATTATTTGGAAGAGGTCGTGGGCTAAGTACTTTTCATCTCATTTAAATACCACAATCAGACACATAATACTGATAATATTTTTCATATATTATTCTTAATGTAACTTAGCATTTATTGAGTATTACATATGTGCCAGTAAAGATGTTAGGTGATTCACATCACACCACTTAACTGTCACAACATTTCAAAGGAAGCACTATAACTTAATTTATAAACAAGAAAATTAGTGCTCAGACAGGACCCAAGCTCATAAAGTTGGTAAACAATGAAGCTCAGATTTTTTACCCACAGTGATGGGTTCTCTAGGCAGTGTTTATTTAATTGAAACAATATCACATCATGCAAACTGTTTTGCAGAGATCTATTAAGATATTAATAGCTTGTTCCACTCCTGGCAATGCACTCCAGTATTCTCGCCTGGGAAATCCCATGAACAGAGGAGCCTCACAGACTACAGTCCATGGGTCGAAAAGAGTCAGACACAACTGACCGAATAACACACAACACTCCTGAAAAAGGTTTTGTGGCTAGATAAGTTTAAAATACTTTTTCCCTTTACAAATATATTCTCTTTTAGAAATTCACAATGACATAAGCTGTATATCACAGCTCTGAAAGCATTAAGAAGCCTGTTTAACTGTCTAATCAAGTATGTTCCAGATTTAAGAAAGCAACTCATTTTAATCTCTTTACAGACCACTAAAGTTATACCCATCAAGTTCATGACGGCCTTCAACTGAAGTTATATTAAAATAGGGTAAAAGAGGTTCATTTTTAACCCAAACCTCTTTCGAATTCCATTTTGATGGGAAGATTAAAAACTCTTAAGTTCCTTTTCCTTTCATGACCCCTTAATTTTCAATTGGCCCTAGGAAAAAAATATGATCAGGAAAAATTGTAGTCTGATTTAGGAGAACTAATTATACTCAGAGTTGAAAGTATTTTTCTTCTCTGATTTACTTATCAAATGTATTTGTTGAATGAACTGCCTGGAGCCTATGCTAGGCACTGGGCAAAACATTATGCCAGCTATAATTTCTGTCGTCTGGAAAGCCTGGCGTTCAGAGAGCTGGAAAATAAAATCCCCAAATAAGCAATGACTCTGTTTAAAATGCATGCTCATATTTCTCTGTTTTGATGTATGTGTCGGTATGGGGCTGTGAGATGACACCAGGGTAAATCAGTGTAAAAATCGCATAAAGCACTCTTTGGTTCTAGTCTATAACACACTCTGATTCCCATGTACCCAGAATTCCCCGTTTCTTACTGTCTTACCTCTCCAAATGAAGACACAGTTCATAGACACGGAAATACATAAACAATGCAAAGTAGTTTTCCTCTTCCCGTAGCTCCAAACAACAAGATTTAAAAAAAAAATACTGAGCTATTCATTACCCAGATAAAAGTATATATATTTGAGAATGGTAAAAAATCTTTACAATTTCTAGTACCTGTTCTTTTTCTTATATTTCTTTTTGTAAGAAAGCTTTTCAGAAAGTCTACTTTCAACTTCAAGTAGAGAAAAATGATTTCTCTAAGTGATATCATTCACAAATTTTACCATGGCCTGAGAAAACAGAAAATTTATTCTTATAGAAAACTTTCACTCAATTCACTATCTACTCCTATAACCAAAAAAAAAAAAGATAATGTAGAGAACTTTTAATATATGAAGGTACTCAGATTATTTTTTCTAAAACAACCACATGATTTGACAAAGCATAACATTCTCCTGAGTCTTTTGGCTTATATTTGATTTCTTACCATTCAGTGATTTTAAATACGAAACCACGTCCCAGCTCCATTTCTAAACTGTCAGATAAAGTTTGCTGCTCACGACGTTACCAACACCTACCATATCCATGAATGTCTCCGGGGAGGAGGTAAATCTCCAACATGCAACATCCTGAAGGGCTGGGGTTCTCTCAGGATCCCAGCACTCAGGAACTTAGTTCATTTTCATTAAATTCCCTGTGTTCTTCCTGCCACATAGCTATTGCTTAGCTCTTTGTCCTTTTAATTTTCTTTCTGATGGCATGCCACTTCCCAGTGCAGAGTAGATATCATTTTGGATATGAATACAAATGTCTTCGCAATCAACATGTAAGCATTCAACTGGAACATCATCAGTAGTTTCCTTTAGACATCAAATGAGAAGATCGATCTGCAGTCACATCTGAATGATAGCTTCCCACAGTGGTGCGTGTAGCATTTCTTCCAATTTACTTCAGAAAAGGAAAGCATCTGAGTTGCTAAGATTGCTGAAAAATCTCCCTTTAAACAGTATCCTCTGTTTTCTCTTTCATTTTGCATTTTCTCCTCCATGCTTGGTGATGTGTCAGCATGTTTTCAGGTTTTCTTTTAACTGAGGTAGTGATCAGATTAATCAAATACAAG
The DNA here is from genome assembly GCA_007570785.1 of Antilocapra americana. Classification (NCBI taxonomy): domain Eukaryota; kingdom Metazoa; phylum Chordata; class Mammalia; order Artiodactyla; family Antilocapridae; genus Antilocapra; species Antilocapra americana. Next base: position 4,009,920 of record ML661344.1, on the reverse strand, counting down.
CCTCTCTCCTTCTACCTTTTGCATTGCGTTTGGAGCTATCAAACCTCCTGTCTGACTCGTTCTGCGTTGTTCAGCCCATTCGGAGCACGATGAAAGAACACCTAACACACAGGGTCAGATTTCCTGAATGACATATGTTAGACCACAACAAAGGAGAAAACCTCGGAGAGATTATAAGTCCTTTTCATCACAGGAGATTACAGAGCAAAGAAAATGTCTATGTTACACAAAGAAATAACAGTGTGACTGGAATAACAAATTCTATTTTGCCCAGGTTTGGAATCAACATCCCTGACTGCTCTAAGCACACTGGTGGCTATTTAAACTTCCACCTCTGGCCCAGGAAGACTGGCCTTTAAGCGGATACAAAAGACCTTAACTGCCACCGGGATCATTATTGACACTGCATAGCAGTAACAGGTTCAAAAATCCTCAGACACTGAAGAAGTAAAGGCATCTCCCAGAGTGACAAATTATACCCCAAAGACATTCAACAGAAAAGACAAGGATCTCAGCATTCTGGATCTCCAAGTGGAATGTGATCATGGCTAAGGCTCACATTGACAAACACTGGTTTGCAATCAAATGACGAGATGAGACATGTCTTCATGGCTTCCCCTTTGTCTCTGGGTATAGGATTTAGTTTTATTTAACATCCTTTAATAATCCTATAAAGATCAAATTGCCAACATCTGCTGGATCATTGAAAAAGCGAGAGAGTTCCAGAAAAACATCTATTTCTGCTTTATTGACTATGCCAGGCTTTGACTGTGTGGATCACAATAAACTGTGGAAAATTCTGAAAGAGATGGGAATACTGGACCACCTGACCAGCCTCTTGAAAAACCTGTATGCAGGTCAGAAAGCAACAGTTAGAATTGGACATGGAACAATAGACTAGTTCCAAATAGGAAAAGGAGTACATCAAGGCTGTATATTGTCACCTTGCTTATTTAATTTATATGCAGAGCACATCATGAGAAATGCTGGGCTGGAAGAAGCACAAGCTGGAATCAAGATTGCCAGGAGAAATGTCAATAACCTCAGATATGCAGATGACACCACCCTTACGGCACAGAGTGAAGAGGAACTAAAAAGCCTCTTGATGAAAGTGAACGAGGAGAGTGAAAAAGTTGGCTTACGGCTCAACATTCAGAAAGCTAAGATCATGGCATCTGGTCCCATCACTTCATGGCAAATAGATGGGCAAACAGGGGAAACAGTGAGAGACTTTATTTTGGCGGGCTCCAAAATCACTGCAGATGGTGATTGCAGCCATGAAATTAAAAGACACTTACTCCTTGGAATGAAAGTTATGACCAATCTAGATAGCATATTAAAAAGCAAAGACATTACTTTGCCAACAAAGGTCCATCTAGTCAAGGCCATGGTTTTCCCAGCAGTCATGTATGGATGTGAGAGTTGGACTATAAAGAAAGTAGAGTGCCGAAGAATTGATGCTGTCTGAGTGGACATAACTGAGCGACTGAACTGAACTAATCTAGTAAAACTTAATAATGGGAATTTGAAAGATATATGCCTAATTCACCACAACTACCACAAGAGACTATGCTCTTATTTTTAGAAACAGAAAAGAAAGCTACCTTATATTCTGTTTCAATTCCATAGGATTACCAAAAACATGTTCCTTATTTAAATAACAGCTTTATTGAGATATAATTCACATGCCATAAAATTCAACTTTATTAAGTGTCCAATTCAAAATCTTTTAGTTTATTCACTGTTGTGCAACCATCACCATTATCCAATCTTAGAACATTTTCATCATACTGAAAAGAAATCTCATCTCCATTTACCTCTCCCCTAGCCCTTGGCAATCACTAACCAACATTCTGTTTCTGTGGATTTGCCTATTTTGAAAATTTCATGTAAATGTAATTACATAATATGTAACTTTTCATTTATACCATAAAGTTTTTAAGGTTCACTCATGTTGTGCATGTATCAGTACTTTGTCCCCCTGTTTTGCTAAAAATATTCCATTTATGCATACATCACAGAAATGAATATATGTTGATTGCCATTTCTATTGTTTCCACTTTTTGGCTGTTTTGTGTCAATAATGCTCCTATGAACACTCATAACAGTTTTTGTGCAAAAGTATGCTTGCATTTTTCCTGGATATATCCAGGAGTGAAATTGCTGAGTCATATCATAACACTATGCTTTACATTTTGAGGAATACTCAAATCATTTCCAAAACGGCTGTACCATTTTTCAATGTCATCAAAAATGTCTGAAGCTTCCCCACATATACTGTTGTTGGGAATATAAATTGGTACAGCAATTAGGCAGAATAGTATGGAAATTCCCTAAAAACTAAAACTAGAGATATTGTATGATCCAGAGATCCCACTTCTGAGCATATGTCTGGAGAAAACTATACTTTGAAAAACTACATGCACCCCAACGTTCATAGCAGCACTTTTTACAATAGCCAAGACAAGGACACAACCTAAATGTCCATCAATAGAGGAATGGATAAAGAAGGTATAGTACAGATATACAGTGGAATGTTATTCAGCCATAAGGGGATGAAACAATGCCATTTGTAGCAAAATGGATGGACTTAGAAGTTGTCATAATTATCGCAGTTTAAGTCAGAGAGAGAACAGCAAATATATGATGTGCACTTACATGTGGAATTGTACTTACTTACAAAACAGAAATAGAATCAAAAACAAACTTATGGGAAGAATAAATTAAGAGTTTGGATTATACACTCTACTATATGTGGAGTAGATAACCAACAAGGACCTACTGTATAGCCCAGACAACTGTACTCAATATCTTATATTAATGTATAATGGAAAAGAATCTAAAAAAGAATATAAATATAGACATATATCTGTATATGTATAACTGCATCACTTTGATATACACCTGGAATAAACACAGCATTGTAAAACAAATATATTTCAATAAAAATTAAAAAAAATAATGTCTGAGGAGTCTAATTTCTCTACATCCTCTGCAACATTTGTTGTTGATTGTCTTTTTTATAACCATTTTAGTAGGTGTGAGCAGGTATCTGACTGTGGTTTTAATTTTCATTTTTCTAATAAATAATGATCAGCATATTTTCATGTGGTTTTTGGCCATTTGTGCATTTATTTTCAGAAAAAATGTCTATTCAAATACTTTGCCTGTTTTCAAGTTGGATTATTTGACTTTTTATCGTTGTTTTAAGTTCAGTTCAGGTGCTCAGTCATGTTCGACTTTTTGCGACCCCATGGACTGCAGTATGCCAGGCCTCCCTGTCCATCACCAACTCTCGGAGCCTACTCAAACTCATGTTCATCGCCATCCAACCATCTCATCCTCTGTCATCCCCTTCTCCTCCCACGTTCAATCTTTCCCAGCATCAGAGTATTTTACAATGAGTTGGTTCTTCGCATCAGGTGGTCAAAGTATTGGAGTTTCAGTTTTAGCTTCAGCATCAGTCCTTCAAATGAATATTCAGGACTGATTTCCATTAAGATTGACAGATTGGATCTCCTTGCAGTCGAAGGAACTCTCAAGAGTCTCCTCCATCATCACAGTTCAGAAGCATCAGTTCTTCTGCACTCAGCTTTCTTAATAGTCCAACTCTCACATCCATATATGACTACTGGAAAAACCATAGCTTTGACTAGATGGACCTTTGTTGGTAAAGTAATATCTCTGCTTTTTAATGTGTTGTCCAGGTTTGTCCTAGCTTATCTTCTAAGGAGCAAGTGTCTTTTAATTTCAGTCGCCATCTGCAGTGATTTTGGAGCCCAAAATAACAAAGTCTGTCACTGTTTCCATTGTTTCTACATCTATTTGCCATGAAGTGATGGGACCAGATGCCAAGATCTTAGTTTTCTGAATGTTGAGTTTTCAGCCAACTTTTTCACTCTCCTCTTTCACTTTCATCAGGAGACTCTTTAGTTCTTCTTCACTTTCAGCCATAAGGGTAGTGTTATCTGCATATCTGATATCTGAAGTTATTGATATTTCTCCCGGCAATGTTGATTCCTGCTTGTGCTTCTTCCAGCCCAGCATTTCTCATGATGTACTCTGCATATAAGTTAAATAAGCAGGGTGTATTGGCACTAGTCTTTTGTTCCATGTCCAGTTCTAACTGTTGCTTCTTGACCTGCATACACACTTCTCAGGAAGGAGGTCAGGTGGTCTGGTATTCCCATCTCTTGAATTTTCCACAGTTTATTGTGATCCACACAGTCAAAGGCTTTGGCATAGTCAATAAAGCAAAAGTAGATTTTTTTTCTGGAACTTTCTTGCTTTTTCAATGATCTAGCGGATGTTGGCTGTTTCATCTCTGGTTCCTCTGCCTTTTCTAAACCCAGGTTGAACATCTGGAATTTCACAGTTCACATACTGTTGAAGCCTGGCTTGGAGAATTTTGAGCATTACTTTGCTAGTGTGTGAGAATTCTTCATATATTCTGGAAATAAATCATTTATCTGATATATAATTTACAAATGTTTTCTACCATTCTAATAATTGTCTTTCCACTTCTTAATGATGTCCTGGGAAGCACAAAGGTTTATGATCTCAGTGAAACCCAAGGGCTTAATTAATGAGAATGGCAACACAAGAATTCACAAGCAAGCTGAAGAAACTAAGCTCACTGTCATTCTTCTGGAACATCCCAGGGTCAAGAGTCCAAACCTAAATCCTCTGACTCTGTATTTCATGTGCAGGAAGCCCTGCTACTTATAATGGAGATTGTTCATCTTTCCAGAAAAGCTGAACTACTGGCAGTTTTGAAATTCTTCACAATGGGGGGCAAAAGAATGTACATACAAAATGCATTACTCTAGGATTATGCCTGCAAAATGGCCTTCTTTTGTATTTCTACTAAAGCACGTCTTAGTGATAGAGTGTACCCCAGTTTCCAGCTGAGGGGGCTGGGCTACATCAGGAAATAAATGGAAGGAAAATAATGGCAGAGACTTGCATACTTACAGACCAACACATCTTAAAATTTGTGCTTGAAGCTCACAAGGAAGAAAAGCAACAGGGGAAAAAAATGTTAACTGATAGCACCAAAACACGTAGGCTATCCATCAACAGCTTATAGCATGAAAGACACCAAACAACTTTCCCTGGGCAGGCTGTTTTTCATTCAGTAATAAGTCATGCACCAGTGCCTGGTACAGATCTTCCCAGGCTGGTGTTGAAAATCTGAAGTGTGAAAGGCAGCTAGGCAGTTTAAGTACTTAAATAGGGCACACTTATTTTATTTCACTAATTTTAAACTGCACTAGCTTTTTCAATGACATTAAAAAATCATTTCAAAAAGAGTCAAGTTGCTCAGTCGTGTCTGACTCTTTGCGATCCCATGGACTGTAGCCTACCAGGCTCCTCTGTCCATGGAATTTTTCAGACAAGAGTACTGGAATGAGTTGCCATTTCCTTTTCCATAGGATCTTCCCGACCCAGGGATCGAATCCAGTTCTCCCACATTGCAGGCAGATGCTTTGTCATCTGAGCCACCAGGGAAGCCCAAAAAATCATTTCACTCAGAAACAATTTTACATACTAAAATGTGATTTTATTGATTCAAGTATCTTTCAATACATGTGGCTCTGAGCGAAATCTTATGGGCTAAAGAATTTGAAAAATTATTTTCAAGCCATCTCCTTACATGGGTAGGATTTATTTGATATGAAAAAACAGACTCTATACTAGTTGATCTAGAAATAGTAAAAGCAATAATAATGATTAACAGTAGTAATAAGCAATAATTAGTATTACCTATTATCATTAATTATTTACTACTATTATTATTTTTATATTAGTAATACTAGTATTATTATTTTAAATGATAGTAATGAGATTAATAATAATGATGAAATAATACCTTTTCACTGTACTTTGGAGTTTTACAAAGTGCTTTCATGTATTTTGTAGCATTTAATCCTCATTACAGTCTTCTGGGGGTAAATATCTAATTTTCATTTTATAGATAAGGAAACTGAGATCCAGATTCAGTCTCAACAGACATCAGTGTATCAGGTGTATGCTAGGTATTGCCACTCAAGCAATCTTATCTACCACTCACAATCCCATTTGAGGAAGGTATTGTTAATTCCATTATGCAGATTCATCTCATGGAGAATAAAGTTACCCAATTTGTTAGCTAGTAGGAAGCAGTAAAGAAATTTGAGCACAATTTTTATTTTACTTCAAAGTTGTGCTCTTCTAGTAAGAAATTTCAGTTCTTGAGAATGTTTATAAACTGTTTGACAAAAGTTTTCATGGTGGTTATAAATACGGGAAGTTGTCTTTTGCTTCTGAGCCTCAACAAGAAAATCAATGGCAATAAAAATGGTTCATATTCATTGACTATTTACTGTATGACAAACATTGGGCTAAGTAAGCACTTTGAACTTATTATCATTTAATCCATATACCATCTCCATATTATTACCTCTATTTAAAATATTGAAAACTGAAACCACGAGAAGTTCAATAAATTACCCATAACTACAGTATGGCTAACTGACTTCAAATCATGTTAATTGGGTTTTCTGTGTCTCACAAACAGGAACACAAGAGATAATTCATCTATCCATTATCCTAACTACTAGTAAACCTTAAGTCATTTCTCAGTTTACTTTGGGTCCAGCACCACATCATCCGTGTGATCAGAAACCAGGACAGATTGGGCAGCAAGCTGAGATCTACAGTCACAGAACAGAGGGAAACTAGTTGGTTTATCTGAAGTCTGATTCATGTTCTAACAAAATGTACCTGCTCTGTTAGATACTAATTCCAGATGACAGCATCAACAGACTCTGGAGCAGCTGCCTACCCTTGCCTGGAAGCCACAGATGGTTAGATTCTCTGTGTGTGAGATTAAAGTGTCCCCAGAACGATAGAATGCAAAGTAGATAAGTCCATGAACCTTACTGCTAAAGAACCTGGTGAGGGCACAGCTTGTCCTGTGCATTAGTTTTCAATTAAGTGTAAACTGAGGCCATGGGAAATCCTTAGAGTCTCAAAGCACCTCAGCCCTGACCATTCAGTGCAATCAAAGTGGAGACTACAAAACCCCCATGATGCCAGCACTGACTAGAGCACTGTTTTTTTCAGCAGTAGAAGCTCTTGGATTAAAACTAGAGTCACTTGATGACTACCTACTTGGCATTGACAAGTACCCACATTGCAGTGAAGAGTGTTAAGGGATTTATATCCCCTTTTATAAGGATTTCTTATTTAATTCTCCAAAGAAGCTTATGTAATTTTGATATCTTTTTAAGATAATGGAATCAAAGATGCAAGAGATGAAGTTACCTACTGGAGGTCACATAACTACTGTGAGAACTTAGGAATCCAGCCTGGATATATTTGGCTTTAAAGCCCTTACTCTTTGCTATTAGAAGCTCTACCACTTAATAGCTGTATGTCCCAGGATGAGTCATGGATACCATCAGAGTCTTCATCTTTAATAGTGGGGCTTCCCTGATGGCTCAGATGGTAAAGAAACCTGCAATGCGGGACATCTGGGTTCATTCCTGGTTTGGGAAGATCCCCTGGAGGAGGGCATAGCAACTCACTCTAGTATTCTTGCCAGGAGAATCCTCATGGACAGAGGACCCCTATAGTTCACGGGGTCGCAAAGAGTTGGACACAACTGAGCAACTAAGCACAGCCCATACAACACATAAACAATAGTACCACCAACTTCATAGGTTTGGTAGATAACTTAGTTTGCAATGCAAACCCTTGGTAAACAATAAAATACCACATCAGTTCACTTCAGTTCAGTCACTCAGTCGTGTCTGACTCTTTGCAACCCCATGAATCGCAGTATGCCAGGCCTCCCTGTCCATCACCAACTCCCGGAGTCTACCCAAATCCATGTCCATCCAGCCATCTCATCCTCTGTTGTCCCCTTCTCCTCCTGTTCCCAGTCCTTCCCAGCATTAGGGTCTTTTCTAATGAGTCAGCTCTTCACATCACGTGGCCAAAGTACTGGAGTTTCAGCTTCAACATCAGTCCTTCCAATGAACACCCAGGACTGATCTCCTTTAGGATGGACTGGTATGAATTGAAAAATAATTTTTGAGCTTCTGTAGCAAATCTCTTTAGCAAAGAGATTCTAAAAAACATGAACTGATTTTCTTATTCAAAAAATAGAGTGTTAAACCAGAAACACACTCAGAGTAAGATGATCCCAATACTTTACACTTGGCTGACATCAAAAGGCGTCCATAGGAGACAATTTCCCAGCCTAAGAGCAGATTCCAAAGAAAACAAAGGCCACTCTGTGCATGTGTGCATGTGTTTCTGCTCACATTTGCACACCTGTGTCTGTTTGTGCATGTCTGTGCTGAAATGAGCTTTACCATGCTGATTTCACCTTTCAGTGTGGTCCTCTAGAGAGCTCCAGATGTTCTGTGGGGGTTGTCAAGCACCCAATTTGAATGCCAAGAAAGGTACTCATCAGAACCATTCCAAAATAATGTGGTTTTATGATTTGGGAGTAGGTAGTATAATTTTCAAGAAAAGAAAACTGGGTTTTTCTTTCAAAAGATCAGATGTACCTGGATATTTTTAAATTCCTTCTGACAATGCTCACATGTACTTTAGGATAGGACTCTGATCTGGAAATAATAACATATTGATATTCTGACAGTACCACTCTGGAATTATTGCTGGAGGGCTGGAAGCCAACTTGGCTTCTAATCATGAAGGCTAATGGAGAACTTCCTCTTGATGGCTCTTTGTTTTCATATTTAAATAAACCTCAGAGGCACAGTCAGTATAATTAGATCTTCAGAGGAACTAAGATCTTTAGAAAATTTTCCATGAGAAAAAAATTATCTCAGAGGTCACCGAATCCAACTTGGTCATTTTGCAAATAAGGAAACTTAAGCAGAGACTTGTGTGGGGCCACTAGGATAGCTAGAAATTTTTCTCTATAACTATACTTGATACTTGTCTCCATCAAAAAGCAAAGGAATAACAGCAATAACAAACCCCTAAGCAGACTGTGCCAGTGTTAAAGTATTGGCTCAGTGCTAGCTCCTTTAGAGGAGCAGAAAGCTGTGGCAATGCGATGTGGTGGACAGTGGAGGAGGGGGCAGCGGTCAGATACCCACAGACCTAAATTCAAACCACATTTTTCCAATTAGCAGGTAACAAACAATTTAATTTCTCTGTAACTTAGAGAAAGGTTTACATCTGTAACATGGAAATAATACACTGTACTTAGTGTCAAAATTTTAAATCTGAGAATTCCTACTTTTTAGGGTGCTTTTTCTTCAGCCACTTTTGGCATTATGCAAAAATCTACACAGTGGAACATTAGGGTGAGGTGACTCTGAGCCAATGGAATGCTATCGACGTTCCTATCACAAGCCTGCACCACGCCAACCCAAACTGCAATTACATCATTGCACTAATACAATGAATCCTCACTTATCTAGAAGAATCTCAAGTCAATGTTCTCAAAATGTTTCCTCAGAATATTCTTTAGATATAAAATGCAAAGATGATCACTTTTCTCTAGGGTTAAGGAAAAAAGTACTCAATCTCTAGTCACTAGATTTATATGTGAGTCTCATTCTCTCATTCAACAAATATTTGTTGGGCTACATGAAATGGAAAAACAAAAATACAGTATACTAATGCATATATATGGAATTTAGAAAGATGGTAATGAGAACCCTGTATGCGAGACAGCAAAAGGAACGCAGATGTATAGAACAGTCTTGTGGACTCTGTGGAAGAGGGCAAGGGTGGGATGATATGGGAGAATGGCATTGAAACATGTTAATCTTCATATGTGAAATCAATTGCCAGCCCAGGTCTGATGCTCAGGGCTGGTGCACTGGGATGACCCAGAGAGAGGGAATCGGGAGGGAGGTGGGAGGGGGGTTCTGGAAGGGGAACACATGTATACCCATGGCAGATTCATGTCAATGTATGGCAAAACCAAAGAAAATTAAAATAAATAAATTAAATAAAAAAAATACAACACCTGGATTGATGTTCTACTGAGAAAAATAGGGGTGATAATGAATTAAGCAAATATATATTGACAAGTAAGTGAGTAAGGAAAAACAAAGTGAGTTAAGGGACATGGAATTGTTGGGGAGGATAACAGTAAAACCAGAAGGAATTCAGGTAGTGAATCATGGGAAAATGTGGTAAAAGAATATTCCAGACAGGACTAGTAAGTGCCAATACCTTAAGGTAGAAATAAACCTGGAAGGGAAGAAGTAGATGTCATAGGTTCTGAAAGAGACTGTGAGTTTTAAATAGAATGAGAAAGGAATCCCATGAGTGGTTTTACATTTAAAACAGCTACCTTAGCTGTTCGTTCAGTGGAGAACAGAATAACTAGGGGAAAGAAAAGGAGCAGAGAGCCCAGTCAGAAGGGTATTTCAGAAGTCCACGCTGGTGATAATGTTGGCTTTGCCTAGATTGGTAGAGGCAGAGATGGTAATAAGCAGTCAGATTGCAGGTAACATCATAAGGTAGAGTCAGCGAAAACTTACTGACTGGTGAAATATTGGGCCTGAAGAAAGAGGGATTAACAATGACATCTAGATGTTTGGCTAGGGCACCTGGATGAATTTAGTACCACTTCTCAAGAAGGGGGGTACTAGCACTAGAACAGGATTTTCCAGAATTTTGTTTTAGAAATATAAGCTTGAGATGCTTATCTAGAGAGAGAATTGAGAAGACTCTCGGATACACAAATTTGGAACCTTAAGGAGCAAACTGGGTTGAAGATATTAATGTGGGAGTCACCAAGTTGCAGACAATATTAAAAACCAGGATTTGGTTGAGATTACCTTAGGAGTAAGTGTCGACTATGACAAGCTGGAGAAGGAGGATCAGCCAGTGAATAGTCAGAAAACCAGGGCAATATACTGTGTCTGAAGAGAAGTGAAGAAGAATGTTTTGAAGAGGGGGGAGTAAATAAATAAGGTATAGGTTCCTAATTATTTGAATGAAAGCAACTTCAGTGGAGTTGTGGGAATGAAAATCAGATCTGAGTTGACTAAGGAGAGAATGTCAGATGAGGAAGTAGAGGGAGACAGTCACAGCTCATGGGCTTTGCTGTAATAAAGAAGACACAGAGAAGTTGTTTCTGATGGGGAATATGAGGTCCAGAGAGGCAATCTTAAGAATGGAAATATTACAGAATGTTTACACCCTGAAGATAATGGTCCAATGAAGGTTGAGAAGTTGAAATTTAAATAAGATAATCAATGTGAGTGTGCTCTGTAAATCAGAAAACACTATACAAGTTTCAGGTGTTTAGTAATTTAAGTTAAATGAACATTCACAGTCTAACCTTTCATAACCTGCATCTCACAAAACATGGCATCATGTCCCTTTTATAAATATTTATGATGACATTATAAACACTCTTCTTATTACTTTTTGTTAGTGTTCAACTCACAAGCATCTCTTTGTTAGTCACAATAATAGCTATTGAGTTTGAGAAAAGATGAAACTGTTCATGTGCCAATGAACTCATCATCTGAGCTTTCTTTCATTCACTCATTCCTACTGGATCTGAGGCAAGATAAAAACATGAATGCCACTTTTTAATCCACTCTCGTAAGAACATACCAAATGCTTATTATGTAGAAGGCAGTGATAAGTTTTGTGAGATTTATACATTAGTTAAAGCATTTAGGGGCTTCCCTGGTAGCTCAGCTGGTAATGAATTCACCTACAATGCAGGAGACCTTGGTTTGACTCCTGGGTTGGGATGATCCCCTGAGGAAGGGATAGGCTACACACTCCACTATTCCTGGTCTTCCCTGGTGGCTCAGCTATTAAAGAATCTGCCTGCAATGACAGAGACCTGGGGGCTTAATCCATGGCGGTAAAGAAGCCGCCTGCAATGAGAGAGACCAGGGTTCAGTCTCTTGGTTAGGAAGATCTCCTGGAGAAGGGAACAGCTACCCACTCCAGTATTCTGGCCTTGAGAATTCCATGGACTGTATGGTCCATGGGGTCACAAAGAGTCGGACACAACTGAGCAACTTTCACTTTCCTTTCCTTTCCTAAAGCATTTAGGCATCTTATCAACCTATCTCCAAGACCCTCTTCATTCTGTCCTATACTTTGCATTTCTATTGATTCTTCCATGTACAAAGGCAAGACATGGAACCGTGTAATATATTTCATGAGTGACTTTGGCTTTGTAAAAATATAAGGACAAGAAATTGAGTGGGAGGGAAATAAAGCTGGAGAAGTAGGCAATAAATATCCTCATACTGATTTGGATGATAAAAGTCATTAGTAATTTTAAGCAGGGACTATCACGGTTTGATTGATGTTCTGGAATGATTACTTTTTTGAAGGTGCATTAGAAGAGGGTGAGTGAGAAGCAAGGGTGTCAGGAGCCTCATTTTATCCATGCATTCAATATCTGGAGTACCTACAGGGTGCCAGGAATTGTGCTAGGTTATGGGGAAAATAACAGGAGAAAATTTAACTCTGCCCTAGCAGTAATAACTATATTACACTTATATTTTAAAATAAATATACAAAGAGAATGAAGTATAATATATATTATAACATAAACATATAATAAATAACCTAGTGGTGATAACTGATGGGCTTCCCAGGTGGCAGTGGTAAAGACTCTGCTTGCCAATTCAGGAGACGCAAGAGATGCAGGTTCGATCCCTGGGTTGGGAAGATCCCCTGGAGTAGGAAACGGTAAATCACATCAGTATTCCTGCCTTGAAAATTCCATGGACAGAGGAGCCTGGCAGGCTACAGTCCCTGTGGTCCCAAAGAGTCGGACACACACACATACACAATACCTGACAGGTAGCTGCAACATATGACCGACTCATGATTGCGTTATGGGAAATTAACCAATCTGTGGATCAAATCTGCTAGATATTAATCTGAAAAAGACATTTGTGGAAAAATTAAAATTTTTATGAATAGAGGCTATTTGGAGGCATATGGTTTTGAAGCTCAAACGTCATAAGGTAGTCAGCGTCTGGGGTAGCCATGGTTGGTCACTTGAAGTTGTGAAAGAGAAGAAATTATAGGTAAGCAGAAGATATGAGAAAAGAGAAGAGACACATAGGGGAGGAGGAGCAAGAGGCAAATGGAACATATCTACAGAGGAGACGTCATGAGAAATATAGAGCTCAGTCGGCTAATAAAAGAGAAACAGATAACATAAGACTCTGAGGGCATCTTGGCTTCAGCTCAAATCTATATGCACCTTAAAAATGATATCCCTATTACTTCAGAAAATTTGCATATGCCTGTGTTTCTTGCAGCCACAGAGGACTTGGAAAAAAATACATTGTTGGCCACCTTTACTAGCTTATACTTTGAGCAAAGGCAAAGGGTGGAGGATGAGAGAGACAAGCATGAGAAAAGGTTTATGTTCTCAATTCAAGCAGAAATAAAAGATATTTTGAAAGTATTTTGCTTTTGTAAGTGAAGCATGTGCAGCCACTTTTACACTCAACAAATGCTTTGAGAAAAACACCCTGCCAGCTGACAGTGCTTTAGATTGTGTTTCATAGAACAAAAGAAAAGAGCATGTTTAATTCACAAGGTGCTTTATCCATGAATGAAAGTAAAAAGTGGACAACAGCAATAAGCAGGATCAAGGATGTACCCAGGTACTAAAGTGGTTTCCTTAGGACTCTTTTCTTAAATGCCCTCTATCTTTGCCCTTCGATTCCCTTTCATCCAGCCTGTCCTCTAGATGTGCACAGGGCTCTTCCTACCAAAGAACCACTTAGTCATACCAGGAATCCTTCCAGAGCATCCCACTCTGTGTCTGCTACTATGCTAAATGTTGGGATAACAGAGGTGAAGACTCCTTTTTTACCTTAAAGAGCTCAGTCTAGTGGGCAGCTTGGGCAAATAATAAACAGCTAAACAACAAAGGATGGAAAATATTGTAATAGGCAGAGTGCTGTGGGGACCCAGAGTAGAAGCCCCTAACTCCTCACGGTGGTGAGAGTCTTCAGGGAGGGCCAGTTAGGTCCCTTAAAGGAGATGATACAGAGCTAAAGAAGGAAGAGAAAGGAATTTTGAAGGAGATATCAGGAGATATCATGTATTAAGTAATATCTCCCAGATACATTTGGAGATCAGATAATGCCAAACCCAAATAAGAAGATTCCCAATGGTGATATATCAAGTATTACACATCTTAGCAACAGAGCTATTTTTGGATCAGTTGACTGCTTTGATGCTCCTCAGATCACACCACACACAATATTCCTTTACAGGGTTTATGAGGACAGAATTTCCAGCTCACTACCGGCCGGCTGTCTGCTCTGGCTAATGTCTGTATGTAGGAGGATTAAGGTGAGGAGACACTGAGGGGAAAGTGATCACACGTCTACAGCAGGAAGTGATTCAGGTCAACAAATACTTATGGATACCTACAGGCTACTTATTCACTCTCCTTACTGGGCTATAAACTCTCAAAGTGCCGAACACTTGTCTAATTGATCTTTACATACCTGGGTGGTTAGCACAGGGCCTGGCACAGAGGAAGTATAAAGATCAGTACATGAATGAAAACTCTATACACCACAGAGATGATAAAAAACTTGACACAAAACAAAAAAGCATGAGGTTTTTGATTCCTTCAAGCCACAGGGAGGAGGGTGGTTGCTGTGAATACATTTTAGAATAATATGAAGCCAAGGTTGACTGTACTGCCAGGAAATCTGTTGGGTGTTTAAGAGAAGGAGAGACGATATCTAAACAGGAAAGTGGCCAAGATTTGTGAAGACAAAGGGTATTTGCATTGGGTCTAAAGGGAGAAAATGAGGAATCTGATAGCTGATATAGAGAAGGAGAAGGACTCTAGATGGGGGATGGGGTGGGCAGCAAAGCACCAGAAGACAGGGAAGTGTGGGGTGTGAGGAGTAGTCTGATATGGGGCATAAAAAGGCATGCAAAGTTGTGAAATGGGAGAGAGGCAGGCCCAAGAGACAAAGGACTTGGTAATGATTTGCTTTATGTATCAACTTGGCTAGGCTACAGAATCAATATTTAATCAAACACTGATCTATGCATCTCGGAGGTGTTTTGTAGATGTAGTTAACATCTACGGTCAGTTGACTTTAAGTAAAGGACATTACCCCCAGTAGTGTGAGCTGGGCCTCATCTAAGCAGTCAAAGGCTTTAAGAGCAAGAACAGGTTTTCCAGAAGCTCCTGCCTTGAAGCTGCTGCATTAACACCTACCTGAGTTTCCAGCCTTCTATTTCAGTCTTTTGACTGTATTATCAATCTAGCCTAGGTATCCAGCCTGCTGGCCAGCCCTACAAACTTTGGATTTACCAGTCCCCATAATCATGTGAGCCAATTCCTTAATAGGAAAAAAAAAAACCTCCAGATATATAAATACATACTGTTGTTCAGTCTCTAAGTCACGTCTGACTCTTTGTGACCCCGTCTACTTCTACATGCCTGGATTCCCTGTTGCTCGCCATGTATCTACATCACTAGTTATTTATATATATATATATATATATATATCCTATTACGTCTGTTTCTCTGGAGCACTCTGACTAACACTAGCCCCCAATATTAATGCTCAAAAGCACAGACCTTACTTAGGTAGCAGCGATGTACTGCCACTGGTACTACAGGAATGCTGCCACTCCAGTTGCTCCCCATGTCTCGTGACAGAGGGAGAATGTAAGGTATACTGAATGTGCCCTCCCGCTGGGGACCCTACAGTGACAATGAGTTTTCCATATTCCAAGACATTTAAGTGAACAGCACTGGGGATAGCTTCCAGATACAGAAAATAAAACTTGTCACTGAAAAGCTGCTGAAATGAATTTCCCCTCCCCTAGTATCAAGTAGTGTTGTGATGATAACCAGAATCCCCAAACACAGCTCCATTACACTGAAAATATTCAAGTGTAATTATGTTTGAAAACACAACAGATTTGTTTCTGTATTTTCAGTAAAAGATGTCGTCCAAATAGATTTTTATCACCTCTATTTTCTACAGCTACTTTGAAGTTTTATGGTGCCATTTTACTGAAGGGTTCAAAACACGCTGCTGACATTATAATATTAAATTGTCATTCAGCTGAGTTAACTTCAATGAGCATTTATCAGTATCATATCAGGTGCTGTGAGAAGCACAGAGAAGCATAATAACATCTCAGCTATCTACAATGCTGGAGAAAAACCCATTCTAGATAGCTAGGTTTGTCTATTAGTTTAACAAATATTTGTTGAATGTTTACTATGTGACAGGCACTCTACTATATTTGAGATAAAGAGATGAATCAAATTTAGTTATTGCCATCAGTTATTTATAGTACACGAGAAGAGCAGATTAACAAAAAGCACTCAAATTTGTTAGATGCTCTTCACTGATATTTTATTTGGGAACATAAAATAAAATAGATAGATAAAAAAATCCCCAACAAAATATTAGCACAACATTGCATACACCATAATCCAGCTGAATTCATTTCAAGGTTTGCAAGGACGGTTTAGCATATGCAAATCAATCAGTGTGACACTCCACATCAACCAAAAGATAGACAAAAACCACAGGATTATCTCAACAGACACAGAAAAAGCATTTGACAAAATCAACATCCATTCATGATACAATCTCTCACCAAAGTGGATATAGAGGAAACATATTTCAACATAATGAAAACCATTTATCACAAACTCACAACCAACATAATACTCGAAGGTGAAAAGCTGAAAGTCTTCCTGCTAAATTTAGGAACAAGACAAGAACGCCCACTCTCACCACTTCTGTTCAACATAGTATTAGCAGTCCTAGTCACAGTGATAAAACAAAAAAAAAAAAAAAGAAAGGAAAGAAAGGTATACAAATCAGAAGGGATTTGCAGATGACATGATACCATAGAGAGAGAACTCTGAAGTAGTCACACAAAAACTGTTAGAATAATGGAGTTCAGCAAGGTAGCAGGATACAAGATTAATATACAGGAATCTGTTAGACTTCTTTACACTAAAAATAAAAAATCAGAAACAGAAAGTTTAAAAAATCCTGTTTAAAACCAAAATAAAACCAAAAAATAAAATACTCAGAAAAAAATTTAACCAACATGATGAAAGGCCAATATGCTGAAAACTATAAAACACTGATAAAGGTAAATGAAGATGATTCAAAGAAACAAAAGATATCCCATGCTCTCGGACTGAAAGAATTAATATTATGAAAATGACCACACTGCCCAAAGCTATATACAGAGTTAATGCTTAGTCGCTAAGCTGTGTCTGACTCTTTGTGACCCCATGGACTGTAGCCCGCCAGGCTCCTCTGTCCATGCAGATTCTCCAGGCAAGAATACTGGACTGGGTTGCCATGCCCTTCTCCAGGGGATCTTCCCAATGCAGGGATTGAACTCAGGTCTCCTGCATGGCAGGCGGATTCTTTACCATCTGAGCCACCAGCGATCAGTGCAATCCCTATCAAATTGTCCACAGAACTAGAACAAATAATCCTAAAATTTATATGGAATCAAAAAAGATCCAGAATTGTCAAAGCAATCCTGAGGAAAAGGGACAAAACTGGAGGCATGATCCTTCTAGACTTTAGTCAACACTACAAACCTACAGTAATCAATACAGCTGGTATTGGCACCAAAACAGACATATGGATCAATGGAACAGAATAGAGAGCCCGGAAATAAGCCTGCACACCTATGGTCAATTAATCTTTAACAAAGGAAGCAAGACTATACCATGGAGAAAAGACTGTCTCTTTAGAAAGTGCTACTGGGAAATCTGGACAGCCTCATGTAAATCAACGAAGTTAGAACACATCCTCATATCACATACAAAAAATACACTAAAATGGTTTAACAACCTAAATACAAGACACAATATCATAAAAGTCCTAGAGAAGTACATAGGCAAAATATTATTGGACATAAATTACAATAATATTTTCTTAGTTCAGTCTCCTGAGGCAAAAGAAATAAAAGCAAAAATAAACAAATGGGACCTAATTCAACTTAAAATCTTTTGAAGATCAAAAGAAACAATCAACAAATCAAAAAGACAACATATGGGATGGGATAAAATATATGTAAATCCCAACAAGGGAATACTATCCAAAATATCAAATAGTTCACACAACTCAATATCAAACAAAAACAGCAACAAAAAAACCCCAAAATGCAGTCAACAAATGGGTAACATAAATAGATATTTCTCCAAAGTCATACAGGTGGCCAATAGGTACATGAAAAGATGTTCGACAGCACTACTTATTAATATTAGAGAAATGCAAATCAAAACTGCAGTGAGATATCCCCTCATACTAGTCAGAATGGCTATCATCAATAAGTCTACAAATAAGAAATGTTGGAGAGGGTGTGGAACAAAGGAAACCTGCCTACACTGTTAGTGTCAATGTAAATTGTTGCAGTCACTGTGGAAAGTAGTATGGAGTTTCGTTAAAAAACTAAATATAGAGTTATCACAGCAATTCCACTCCTGGGCATATAGGTGGGAAAGATGAAAATTCCAATTAGAGAAGATACATGCATCCTCACAGAAGGACTATTTACAATAGTCAAGACAGGGAAAAACCCCGAGGGCCCAGCTACAGATGAATGGCTTAAGAAGATGTTGGATTACATGTATGTATACACACACACATACATTCAATGAAATATTACTCAGCCACCAAAAGAATGAAATAGTGACGTTTGCAGCAACATGAGGGACCTGGAGACTACTATACTTACTGTCAAACAGAGAAAGACAAACAGTATATCACTCTCACGTGAAGTCTAAAAAACAATACAAATGAATCTAAATACAAAACAGAGACAGATTTACAAAAATAGAGATAAAAATTTATGGTTACCAAAGGGGAGAAAGGGATGGGGCAAGGGATAAATTAGAAGTATGAGATTAAAGATACAAACTACTATACATAAAATAGATAAGCAACAAGGACTGTATAGTACAGGGAAGTATATTTGATATCTTTTAATAATCTATAATGGAAAATAATCTGAAAAAATACATAAAACTGAATCACTTTGCTATACTCTTGAACACAATACTATAAATTACCTATACTGCAATTTTTTTTTTTTTAAAAAAAGAGAACTAGTACCCCGTTTTCAACAAGAAGATTTCTTTCCAAATCCCACTGACTGTATAAAATAAAGACTATTTTAATGTTTTTAAAAAGTCTTTATAGTGAAAGTGACACTTGAGTCTTAAACCATGAGTAGGTATTTGGTAACTGCACAAGGCTGAAGCAGGGATACAGCAGGGATGAACAAAAGGCATAGTCATTGTGGGATTGGGAACTTAGTGAATAAAAAGTAATGGAACAAGAAGGGCTTTAATTTCTGGGAAACTGAATCGCTAACTGGGATTGTATTACAGACTTAATATAGTGCCTGGAAGGGAATAACTTATGATCATTAGTTCAGCATAGATGATGCTTACAGTATGAGGGAAGCAGTGACAAGAGACGAATGAGGCTGGAGAGGTTAAGCAAGTTCCCCATTAGGAAGAGTGATGAACCAAGCTAAAGAGATTAGATTTCAACATACAGGCAATGAAGAATCACTTCAGTTCCAGCTACTTTGGCTTTCTGTTTCTGAAAAAACATTCAAAATCCTGTATATTTTCCTGTCCTCTTTGCCTATAAATCCTCTGACCCCAAAACACCCAACAAAGAGAAGTCCAGGACCAGATGACTTCCCTGTTACATTATCCTAAACATTTAAGTATTTACACAAATTCTTTTAAAGCCCTTCCAAAAGAATAAAACAAAAGAAGAGAAAAACACTTTACAACTCATTCTGTGAAGCCAGTAACCCTACTTTCAAAACCACTCAAAGGTATCACCAGAAAAGAAAATAATATTCCCTTATGAATATAGATGCAAAAATTCTTAACAACATACTAGAAACCTGAATTCAGCAACACATAAGAACGAAACTGGAGCCCATTATCCAGAGTGAAGTAAGCCAGAAGCAAAAACAACAATACAGTATATTAACGCATATATATGGAATTTAGAAAGACGGTAACGAGAACCCAGCATGCGAGACAGCAAAAGGAACGTAGATGTATAGAATAGACTCAGGGCCTCTGTGGATGAGGGAAAGGGTGGGATGATATGGGAGAATGGCATTGAAACATGTTAATTATCATATGTCTAAGCAATAGCCGGCCCAGGATTGATGCTTGGGACTGGTGCAACGAGATTTCCCGGGGGGAGGGAGGAGGGAGGGGGGTTCTGAAGGGGTGCATATGTGAACCCATGGTGATATCATGTCATTGTTTGGCAAAAAAAAAAAACTAATAAAAAAAAATGTTAAAAAAAAAAGAAGTGTTAACATAAAAGTTGAATTTAACCCAGGAATCCAAGGTTGGTTTAACATATAAAAATCAATTAATATACAATATTCATAGAGTGAAGGATAAAACTCAAGCAACAGTAAAAGCATATGGCAAATTCCAACATAATTTCACAGCACAAACACTGAATAAACTAGGAATAGGAGGAAACTGCCTTAGTTTATGAAAACCCCACAGCTATCTTCATATTTAACAGTGAGAAACTAAAGGATTTCCCCTTATAATCAGAAACAATAAAAGGATGTCTGCTCTTATCACTTCTGTTCAACATTGTATTGGGGATTTTAGTCAGTACAATTAGGCAAGAAAAAGAAATAAAAGGCACCATGATTGGAAAGAAAGAAGTAGAAACATTTCTATTTGGTGATAAAAATAAAAAATCTTAAGGAATTCACTAGAAAACTATTAAAGCTAATAAATGAGTTCAGTCAGGTTTCAGAATATAAGAAGAATATACAAAAATCAATTTCTATATGCTAGCAATAAACAATCAGAAAATCAAATTAAGAGAACAATTTCATTTACAATGACATCACAAAGAATAAAATATTTAGGAATAAATTTGATCAGGTGGTATGGTCTGAATGTTTGCATCCTTCCAAAATTCATACATTGACATCCTAAGCCTCACAGATGATGGTATTACTAAATAGGCCCTTTAAAAGGTGCTTACATCATGACAGTGAAGCTCTTACAAATGGGATCAGTGCCACATGAAGAGGGTTCCAGTGAGACCTCTAGCCTCGTCTACCACTGAGAACACAGTGAGTAGATGCTGGCTGTGAACAAGGACATGGGCCCTCACGAGAAAGCAGCCATGCTGGTACCCTGACCCTAGACTTCCCGGCCTCCCCAACTGTCATCAGTACATTTCTGTTTTTTATAAGGCACCCTGTTGGTGGTGGGTTTTCTGGGTAGCTCAGTGGTAAAGGATCTGCCTGCCAAGCAGGAGATATGGGTTCAATTCCTGGGTCAGGAAGATCCCCCAGAGAAGGAAATGACAACCCACTCCAGTATTCTTCCCTGGGAAATCCCATGGACAGAGGAGTCTGGCAGACTACAGTCCATGGGGTGGTTAAAGACTTGGACATGGCATAGAGATTGATCAGCAGCAGCAGAAGAAACATCAGCAGTTGGCAACGTTTTGTTATAGTATCCTACATATATATACATATATATACATATATATATAGTCTATAGTCTGTTTTATATAGTAACAGACTAGCACATTAAGGAAATTTAAGACCTGTATACTGAAACTATGAAATGTTGCCTAAAAAGTTAAAGAATTCAATAAATAGAAAGACATGCCAAGTTTACTTATTGGAAAACTGAACATTGTTAACATGGCAATACTCCCTAAAGTGATCTACAAATTTAATGGAATCTCCATCAAAATCCCAAAGGCTTTTTTCTTTACATAAACAGAAAAATTGATTCTAAAATTCATATAAAATTACAAGGGATTTCACATTGCCAAAAACAACTTTGAAAAACAAAGGTGGAGGATTCACATTTCCAATATCAAAACTTAATTTATATGATACCACTTATATGTGGACTATAAAAAATGATACAAATAAACTTACTTACAAAACAGAAATAGACTCACAGACATATAAAACAAACGTGGCTATCAAAAAGTAAGGGGGGATAAATTGGGAGTTTGGGTTCAAAATACACATACTACTATATATAAAATAGATAACCAACAAGGACTTACTGTAAAGCACAAGGAACCATACTCAATATCTTGTAATAACCTATAAAGGAAACTGTATAGATATATGTATGATGGAATTATTTCGCTGTATACCTGAAACAAATACAACATTGTAAATCAACTATATTTCAATAAAAATTAAAAACAAAACAAAAATTTCAAATCTAATAGGATTAGGGATGAAGTTAACTTCTTACATGCTGTCTACTGACAAAACAAATGTATAGAATAAATTGTGTTAAATGTCATGAAAGGAAAACTTGTAATCAAGACAATGTGGTATTACCATAAGGACAGACATATGGATAAGCGGAATATAACTGAGAATACAGAAATGAATTCATCCATCTATGGTTAACTGATTTTCTACAAGGATGGGGGAAAGAACAGTCTTTTCAACAAAGGGTGCTGAGTAAACCAATTACTGCCATTTAAATTAGTCAGGTTGGACCCTTACCTACCACCTATTCAATAGTTAACTCAAAATGTGTCATAGACCTAAATATAAAACCAAAAACTTAAAACTGTCCAAATAAAACACTGTTTTATTGCTTTCATGACCTCAGCTCCACCAACTCTTTCTTAGATATGATACCAAAAGCATAAGTGATAAGAGAGAAAAATAGAAATTTGACCACACCAAAATTAATGTGTACAAATGATGCCATCAAAAAAGTGAAAAGACAAACAGAATGGGACAAAATATTTTCAAATCTTATAACTGACAACTGCATTTATCTGTGTCAAATAAAGAACTCAATTAATTAATAAAAACTCATTTTGAAAGACAGTTTGCAGAAAACTATATAGAAATGTTCATGAGTACATAACATATATAGTCATTATTAAAGAGAGACACATATCAAAACACAGTTAGATACTACGGACTCACACTAGGATATCTAAGTAATAGTGAATGGTAATAACAAGTGTTGGTGAGGGTGTAAAGATATTAGAACCGTCATTCACTTTGGGGGGATTATAAAATGGCTCAACCACTTTAGAAATGTTTGGCAATTTCTCAAAAAATTATTGTAAGACCTAGCAATCCCCTTCCTAGTTATATACAAAATCTTCTATATGAATGTTTATAACAGCATTATTCATAAGAGCCAAAAATTATAAACAACCTATCTATTGCTAAACAGATAAACAAAAAGTGGTATATCCATACAGTGGAATATTATTCAGTAATAAAAAGAAATGAAGTGTCAATGCATGCTACAACATGAATATATCTGAGAATATATATTCAGAATATATCATTCAGTGAATGATCTTAGTCACAAAAGACCACATGTATTGTGCCATTTATTAATACGTGAAATGTCTAGAGTAGGCAAATCCATAGAGGTAGACAGTTAGTTAATGATTGCCTAGAGCTGAAGAGAGTGAGATTGGAGAGTAAATGCTAATGGAAAATAAATCCTAACACAGGGTGCATTTTTAAGGATGGAATATTTTAAACTTAGATTTTGGTGATAATTGTATAGTTATGTGAATATACTAAAAATGATTGAATTGCATGCTTTATAAGGATACATTTATGGCATGTGAATTATATATCAATAAAGATGTTAAAACAAAAATGTGCTGATGTCAGATACGGAAGCTACTGTTGGGAGATAGAATTGCCATAGAAAGCTGAAGGAAGAAGGGGATTTCAGCAACCTTGAAAAATAGATAGGCTTTAGACACAAGGAAGTAGATCATAGGAAATTCCATGAAAGCTGGTACCAATTTATATATTTGCGTGAATGCATTCTTTTAATGATACAGATAAGACAGCCATCCCAGAAAAAGAAGAAAACATATTCTCATTTTCTATTGTCTTTCTGCAAAATTTAGTATAATTATATTGGTAGGGTGCAAATAATTATAGCCTCAAATGACAGAGTAATAAAAGTCATTAGATATCCATCAGGACAGAGCTCCTACTGCAAGTCAGACTTTTTTATTCTAGTTTTTCTTCCTGGGTGATTTAAAACAGTTCTGAGTGGAATGTTGAGAAGCAGAATAAAATAGGTAAGAAGTAAGTTAGAAATATGTGCCTAGAAGCACTCTATTATTGCCATCTATAATTTGTTCATTCTATCCTGAAGTTTGACTGAATCCAAGATGACAAGAAGATTTAACAGATTTAGAAAAAAGCTTTTACTCTAAACCAGATATTTGAACCAGAAAAGACAATGTAATTTGTGTGGACCTTGAAATTGTGCTGTTATTGAGAGGAGAGTGTGAATGCCGGAGAGTGGAAGGTAACTAGGGTCATGGATGGTGCATTGCTGATGCACCAGTGGGCATGAGTTCACATTCTCTCTCCCAGTTCTGCCATGAACTAACATTATCTTGAGCAAGCTGACTCTCAACCTCCAATCCATCATCTGAAAAACAGCAGCATTTCCCAACTTAGAGTGTTGTAAAGAGGGTCAGAAACAAATGTTAATTAGCTCAATAAATCTTTATTGATAATTTACTTTGAACTATGACATAATGAATTTACTATGGTCTTTGACTTAAAGAAGCTCAGTCTAGTGTCAGAGCACTTTGTAAAGTATAATATACTGATCAAACTTAGATGTTATTCTTGTTTTTTCTTCCACATGAATTATTCCTTCCCACACAAATTGGCTCACTTGGGCTTCGGGGCCTGTCCACTTATGTCAGGGCTATCTGCTGGTTCATTAATGCAGCCTGGGAAGCATGGACTCACAAATCAAAAAAAGGTTGAATTTCCAGACCCTGGAGTTGCCCATAGCAACTCAACAGAGAAGTCATCCTTTGTGTTTACCCATCATTTTTACTGTGCAATGGGTATAAGAGAGTACAGGATTTTAAATACGGTGAGTTTTTCTGGGGCATTCATTTGCCTCTATGGCAAAAAATTTAAAACACTTAGACAGAGAATAGGGTCAAAATTTAGATGAAGTTTTAATATATAACCTTGAGTCTTTGGGGAAAGCAAGCAGACTCCCAAAATGTATGATGCTAAGGTGGGCAGATTTCAAGAATCTTAGCTCAAAGCTGTGAGGTCTGACTGTGTGGACTATTTATCGCACAGTGTCAAGGTCACCATCCAAGTAGACTCTGATTCGATCACTGTCCCCTGGAGTTATGCAACAGTGGTAATTATTCAGCTGTTCCTTTAGATGACAGTCTTAGTAGACAAGTCCCTAAAAGTCATGCTACCTAGGATATGGCCTTCTCCTAAGGCTTGTTCAGGATGAGTGGTTTTAATATGTTCTTACTATTATGTTGTCAGCAACAACAAAAAAGGATAAGAATATCTAACAGCAGGTTTCAGAAAGTCACTTCTGGAAATGAGTAGGGGGATGGACTGGTTGGCCTGTCAAATGTTTTTCTATCCTTACTGACTTTTGTGAAATGAAACAAAATTGCAGTCATATATCAGTGACAACATTTTCAAAACACACACTCACAAAATCTTAATAACAGCAGGGATCATCACTCAACGTCAGAGAGCGGCTACTATCCCTCTGCGGAAATAATTAGGAGGAAAACAATATTCAGTATCTGTCCCAAAAAGCACAACAGTCCACTGTGGGAAGCAAAGGAGCAATGAAACAGCTGGAAAGGCACCTTCTTCATTTTATCTTTTCCCACATTTCTTAAGGGCAAGCAATTAAAAGGGATAAAAGCATTTGCAGAAATCATTTACCATCAAATGACGACCACAAGATTGTTACTTAAATAAAAAGCTTGAAAATGACTTTCAGAAATCCCTGAGACTCAGGATCTCAAAACACACTGCATGCATCATACAAAGAGGGATAATGAGGTGCCCTTCCTTCCATCAAAGACCCACGTTTGACTTTTTCAGTGTATGAGAGCTAACAGAATCTCAAGTTGCATACCCGAGTGCTCTTCTCCACCTATTTGTAGTAAGGCCCACAAATATCTGGGCAAAGAAACAACAGCCTTACTCCCTGCTGCAGTGTCCTCGCTGAAACTGCTTGAGTTACACGATTCAGAAGATCCTCTTGGGCTCTGATACCATCAAAGCTGTTAGGCTTCCTACTAACTAACATTCATGCACCTTCTGCAGCTCTGCTAGGTGCTTGCTCCGGAAACTGCTACCTGCTTGTTTCCTTTTGCATGTATAGGCTCCCAGGAGCTTGAGGACAAGCAACATGCCACTCTGTCTCCTTATCACCTAACACAGGTTCAAGTACATAACAGGTGGCCAATAATGTTTTCTGAATGTCTTGAAAGTTATGTATTAATATTCAAATTAAATGTCTATTTTAAGAGCTAGCAGTGAATTTCTTTTTGTGATCCCTAGAGTATTATCAGGGGCTTTCCAGGTGACTCAGCAGTAAAGAATCAGTCTGCCAGTGCAGGAGACATGGGTTCAATCCTTGAGTCAGGAAGATCCCTAGAGAAAGAAATGGCAAGCTACTCCACTATTCTTGCCTGGGAACTCCCATGGACAGAGGATTTCCATGGGAAAGAAAAGAGGAACTGGAACTTTTGCTAAGTACTGATTTAAGATCAGGATGATAACGCCAGGGCTATAATCCATGGGGTTGCAAAAGAGTTGGACAAGACTCGGCAACTAAACAACAGAGCATTATCAGGGCATAAAGAGGGTCTATGACACACACTAGTCCATTTTACTGCCTTAAGAAGTTAGATGTTTGATGGGGTGCAGTGGTTTGAAAAGGTGGAGATTAGCGTGTCTAGAATTTTACTAAAGCAGTGTAGCCATCCATAACTGCCCAGGGGTGGCATTTACATGTCTTCTAAGATGTTCTGTCTTCAGCTACTTAATTCGTGTTCCTTTAGAAAGATGCTGACTCTGTGTTTCCTTAACTCAAGATCCCTAGTAATAAAACGTGAAGGCTCCTTTTTTTCCTGTGGTACTAATATATCGGTAACCAATGTTAACTTCAAATTGTTAGTGCAGCTGAAAGAGAATAACTTATTCTATGTTAGAATGTCAGAAATTGTTCAGGTCCCATTTTCAAATCCAGACTTATGATTACGTTTTTCATATTGGTTTATTTTATTTATTTGGCTGCCTCAGGCCTTAATTGTGGCATGTAGGATCTTCATTGCCTCATGCAGGATCTTTCATGGAGATGTACAGAATCTCTAGCTTTGGCATGTGGGCTTCAGTAGTTGCGGTGCATGGGGTTCATTACTCCAAGGCGTGTGGGATCTTATTTCCCTGACCTGGGATCCAACCCATGTCCCATGCATTGCAAAGTGAGTTCTTAACCACTGGACCACCAGGGAAGTCCTTGTGATTAAATTTGATACTGTTTTCACTGGGCCATGTGCTTCCTGAGGAGCCACATCATAATTGTTTTCGTATCCCTGGAACCTAGCACAATGCCTGACGTATAGTAAGTGTACCATACCTATTTCTTTCTTTTTTTTTTTTTTACATTTCTTTTTTTTAAATTTTTTAATTTTTTTATTGTTTTTGCCATACATTGTCATGATATCACCATGGGTTTACATATGCTTCCCCTCCGGAACCTCCCTCTCTCCTCCCTCCCCCCCGGGAAATCTCGCTGCACCAGTCCCGAGCATCAATCCTGGGCTGGTGATTGATTAGACACATGACAATTAACATGCTTCAATGCCCTTCTCCCATATCATCCCACCCTTACCCTCATCCACAAAGTCCACGAGTCTATTCTATACATCTGCGTTCCTTTTGTTGTCTCCCATGTTGGGTTTTCGTTACTGTCTTTCTAAATTCCATATATATGCGTTAATATACTGTATTGTTGTTTTTGCTTCTGGCTTACTTCACTCTGGATAATGGGCTCCAGTTTCGTCCATCTGAGTAGAATTGCTTCAAATGAATTTTTTTTAATGCTGAGTAATATTCCATTGTGTATATGTACCACATCTTTCTTATCCATTCGTCAGTTGATGGGCATCTAGGTTGTTTCCATGTCTTGGCTATTGTAAACAATGCAGCGATGAACATTGGGGTACACGTGGCTCTTTCAATTCTGGTTTCCTCGGTGTATATGCCCAGCAGTGGGATTGCTGGGTCATATGGCAGGTCTATTTGCAGCTTTTTAAGGAACCTCCACAC